>OVBE01005376.1:2018-21860 GCA_900406425.1 Iberis pinnata | reverse complement strand
TACATATCCGAAATTATCCGTTACAACCGAAATATATATACAAAAATGAAAAAAAAAATTCCTCGTCAAAATACGGGTTTCTACACGGCTTATGAGGCGATCGTGGCGCGCTGGAAAATGCGAGTTTATTGCTCGGCTTTTCGGGTGCAAGTATCATTTCTTAATTATTCCTTATTCCCATAGTGAGCATTTATCTAGAACGTCACTGCGAGCTGTAGGCTTGGCTTTTTTTTGTTTTCACGTGGGTTGTCTCGGCGAGGCTTAGCTTGGCTTTTGTTTTGTTTTTACGAGGGTCGTCTCAACGAGGCTAAGCTCGGCTTCTGTTTTTGTGAAAAGTCCGATATGACCTGGAATTATATTGAATAATGGAAGGTAGTGAGGGCATTTATTCCCCCCCCCCCTCAAAATCGAGAACAAGGATTTTTTTTGTCATAGCCGGACCCCTATTTCGGTCTGCCTACGTACCCATTATAGAGGGATCAAGCCATCCGTAGTTTGTGGTGCGTCCATCCCTGAGTTAGTAGTAGTAGAGCTTGAGGTGGCGCACATTTCTAGAGCAGGGTTGCATCATTCCATCTAGGTCGGCTAGCTTGTAGACGCCTGGTTTAACGAATTTGACGACCTGGTATGGGCCTTCCCATTTCACGCCAAGTTTGCCCGCTCTGTACTCTTTCATGTTGTCAAAGACGTGGTGTAGGACTAAGTCGCCTTCACAAAATCTTCGAACGTTTAGGTTCTTGTTGTAGTCCCTAGCCGCGGCTTGCTGGTAGTTTTGGATGCGTAATCGAGCTCTGTCCTGGGATTCTTCTGCTTCGTCGAGCCGATCGTGTAGCATCGCGTTGTTAACGTCGATGTTCTTGGGGAGTTTGAGTCTTCTAAGACTGTAGACGTTGACTTCAGAGGGTACCATCGCTTCGATGCCGTGAGCCAGGGAGAAGGGGGTTTGGTTCATCGCTCTTCTGGGCGTTCTTCGGTGCGACCAAACTGCTCCTTCCAGCTCGTCAGCCCACAGGCCCTTCTTCTTCTCCATCTATTTTTTAGACCATCGATGATGGTTTTTCTTGTTACTTTGGCTTGACTATTTCCTTGCGAATATCGCACCGTTGAATAGCTGTGTTGGATCTTCCATTTTGCGCATAATTTTTTCGAATTGGTGAGAGCAGACCTGGGTCCCGTTATCGCTGACGATCTCGTAAGGTAGTTTGTGCCTGCATATGATGTATTTCCAAACAAAATTGTGTATCAGGGTGTCATGTACTTCGGGGTAAGATTTGGCTTCAACCCACTTTGTGAAGTAATCCGTCATGACAAGGAGGAATTTTTGTCTTCGCGAAGATGGCATTGGCCCGACGATATCCATTGCCCATCGCATTAAGGGGTAGGGGGACGCTGAACTTTGCAGGAGCTCTGTTGGTTGGTGGACGTTTGGGGCGTGACGTTGACACTGTTCGCACTTCATGGCGTATTTATGGCAGTCAACAATCATGGTGGGCCAGAAGTGGCCATGTTTCTTGATCTTGAGTGCCAGGCCTCGTTCGTTGGAATGATTACCTCCAGCGCCGTCATACGTCTCATGAATGATGCACTCTGTTTCTTTGGGGCTGGGCAGGTTAGTAAGATGCCATTGGAGTCTCGTCGCAGGAGGTGTCCGTCCATCATCATATAGTGAGAAGCCTTAGCTTTCAGTCGCCATGGTGCCCATCTATCTTCGGGTTGGATGCCATCAGCTATGTAAAGTTTGATCTCATCGTGCTAGTCGGTGGCGGGGGCTCATGGTCTGCCCCGAATTTGACGTTGTCTTCCACGATGTCCTGATCGTCGATGAGGTGGACGAGGTCAAGACTTATATTAGGCTTCTGGATTTCTTCGACGGGGATGGTGCAGCATAGGCGAGAGTCGCTTAAGGAGGCGATGGTTGCTAATGCGTCTGCTATTTTGTTTTTTGCTCCTTGGGATCTTGACGATCTCGAAATACTCTAGTTCCCTTGCTAGGTGTTGGACAACGCGAAGATATACATCCATTCTTTCGCTCTTTTTCCTCGTAATTTCTCGCGAATTGGCTTGCAACAAGCTGCGAGTCGCAAAACGCTCTGATCTGTGTCACCCTGATGCCCCTTGCCAGTTTGAGGCTCGCGATGATTGCTTCATATTCTGCTTCGTTGTTTGACGCGTTGAGGCCGAGGCGGAAGGATTGCTCTAGGATTTTTCCCTCTGGAGATTCTAGACGTATTCCGACCCCTGATCCTCCTGAGCAAGAGGACATGTCAATGTGTAATGTCCATATTTGAGGTGCTTTGGCGCTCTCGATTAGCTCCAGTGGAAATTCGGTGATGAAATTGGCCAGCACTTGAGATTTCGCGCTTGTCTGTCCTCTGAAGTCGATATCATACTCGCTGAGTTCGATAGCCCACTTTTCCATCCTTCCCGACTGGCTTGGGCTATGTAATATGGCGCGTTGAGCTGTTAAGACCGCGATTGAATGCGGCTAAAAGTAGGGCCGCAGTTTCCTGGCGGCGATAACGACAACATAGGCCAATTTCTCTAAGGTGGGGTACCGGATCTCCGTGCTGTCAAGGGTTTTGCTGGTGTAGAATATTGGCCGCTGCTCGCCGTAATCCTTTCTAACGAGAACGCAACTGACCGCCGTTGTGGATACTGATATGTAGAGGTAAAGGGTTTTGCCGTCTTTGGGTTTCGCCAGTATAGGAGGCGTGGATAAATACTCCTTCAACTCCTTAAATGCTTGTTCGCATTTCTCATCCTAGTCAAACCTCTTGTTACCGCGCAACAGCTGATAGAAGGGCAAACATCTATCGGTCGACCTCGAGATGAACCTATTGAGTGCTGCGACGCGTCCCGTCAGGCGCTGGACTTCGCGCGTACTCTTCAGCGAGAGAAGGTCAATGAGGGCCTCGATCTATTTTGGGTTCGCCTCTATCCCTCTTTGGGTGACGATGTAGCCGAGGAACTCGCTCAAGGTCACGCCGAACATGCACTTGGTGGGGTTTAGTTTCATCCCGTATTGATTAAGGATGGCGAAGCAGGAGCGTAGAAGTTCGATATGTTCCGTTTTTTATACGGAGTTGACAAGCATATCGTCGATGTACACCTCCATCGGCGTACCTAGTAGATCGGCAAACATTCGATTGACTAGTCTTTGATACGTCACGCCAATGTTTTTGAGCCCAAATGGCATGACTCGGTAGCAGTACCTCCCTTTATTAGTAATGAAGGTCATTTTCTCTCTGTCGTCGGGGTGCATCGCTATTTGATTGTAGCCTGAAAAGGCGTCCATGAATGAGAGTGGCTTGTTCCCAGCGGTCGCTTCGACGAGGCGATCTATATGCGGTAGTATATTACTCGGGATTGACGCTGTGGGACTATATACTCGTACCAAGGTCAATGAGCATCGGCCGATTTTTGCTCGAGGTACTTCTATTTATTGCGTCGACAGATACAGTATGTGCCGCAACATTATTAATCTGTTTTCTTTCAGTTGATTGGGATCGATGTCCTGTGCTTCGTCCAAAGATCATGACATGGGGTTTCGTCGAAGAGCTATATGTTATATTTAGAATCGTTTGACGAGGCGATCTATATGTTATATTTAGAATCGTTTGTAGGTTTTGATGTTAACTACATATTTTACATCGATTTTAAAGTATGTTAAAAATTTTAGTATAAATGTTTCAAAAAATGATGCTAAATTTTATGTCAATTCTCAAAATAACGTTAAATTTTTTATTAGAAACGGTATTAAAAATGACAAAAAAACGAATGATGCAAAAAAATAAATTATCATCATAAATGAAAATGTTGCAAAATATTTTTAGCTTCACTAGATTCAGTATCATCTCCTAAAATGATTATATAATTTAGCATCATTTAAAAAGTGATGCGATGATTACGAAAAATAATGTTATACTTTGATATTTTTGTAGTGTTGGCACCATTGATATTGATAACATGAGCTAATACACTTCGGGGTTAAGTCCCTAGTACAAATGGCAAATGGCAATATTCTTTAGTCCTGACTAGTGGAGAGTGAAAGTGTTACTTTAACCACTCTTTTTTTTGCAAATTGAATGTGATAAATTTATTAATAACAGAGAAAAAATGTTCTATTGGGCTATTAAAAATTTCTTATCGATCATATTGAGTTGACTGTTTCAAAAAATTCATTCATAACCTCTAATGCATTAAGAATCTAAAAGTGTTTTATTAAGATAATATATAATGTTAATTGAGTTTGTAAGTAGCAACTTACAAGAGAACCATGAGAATATGGTAGCAACTTACGCAACAACCATGATAATAGTATTTCATGAAATGATAAATACATTATGTATAAAAGATGCATAAAACAACGAACATGGTGAAATAGGAAATAAAAAGAGTAAATAAGACATAGGGTACATAAAACCTTAAATCAAAACTAAATCTCCCAAATGTCCATAATGTAACGCCAAATGCTCCCAAATTTACATTTTAATGGTCATACACCTCTTTACTTCCTCACTAAATTAGTAAAAAGAGACAAACACAAATGATTTATTTAGTTATTTATGAGAGTGATCACATAGCTAAGATTAATCATGTGTAGATTTATTTTTATGTTTTGGTACTTGATGGTATACCAAAATATTTTATTTACCTTTAGATAATTTGTTCTTTTGGCTCATTTTATTGATATCCTCTTTTAAGCGTATCAAAATTTTGTTCACCATGCTACAGAACTCGCTGTACAAAAATTCAAAATTATACGTTCTAGTTAACAATTTTTGAAATTTCATAATTATTTTTGATAGAGAGAGAGAGAGAGAGAAATTTATGGCCATGTATGATTCTCAGTTAACACCATATCTCCTTTGTTGTCTATCATGATGATTTTCCATTGATGGTGACTTTGCAACCCCTTTTTGAGATAAAAAAATGTCATCCAATACTTCGATCAACTCATCATATCCATTAAGAGAAGCTAAATTTACAGATCTACCAATTGCTACACCTTGCATATGAACCTTCCAACAAACATCAATTCAAAATTTATGTAAACTGTGAAGACTAGCATCAACAATTTAGATCTTAGTGAATTGTTTTATTGAAAGTATATTTGATTTGTTAAAATATTGCATGTTTTTCATCGTTAAAATATTGTATATGTTTAGTGAATTTCTTATAATTGAGAAATCTTAAATTGATTTATCTTATCCATCAAGAATACATAGCTCTACCCATTGCTTAACCATATGGACCTTTCCAATAAACACCAAATTAAAGATCATAGTGTATTATCAAACTATTTCAAAACCTAGTGAAATGTTCTTACTTCTATATAATTGATAATATTTACTCAAATTCTTATAATTGAAAATTTTAAATAAATTATATGTACGTATTTACTTGTGCATATGATAATAAAGATGATGGGAGGAGTTTAGGCTAAATAGTAATAAATTCTATTTTTCTTTACCTTGGTATAGCTTCTACTATCGTTCAATTCCTTGCTTTGGACCTCTTTTGACGATGTCATAGTTTCGGGTAGAAGAAGCTTCTTATGTTCCAAAAATTTTGTATTCATAGATCCTTGGTATAAGTGAATTTTTCCCATTGGATATTTGTCCTCTGTATGAATCGTTAGATCAACTCCAAACATTCTACAACTATTGGTTGTATTAGTAGTTATCTTTTTCTTCATTGGAAGAAACATTTCATTATTACAATTTGGTTCATGCATGGTTGGAATTGAGTAGTTCATAAACAACCCATGGCGAATTTGAGGATTATTGAATGCATCATGTGAAAAAGGTTGAGAAGCACTTATTTGTGAACTTAAACTCGATTGTCCAATTTCTTTGCATTGAGTCAATGCAGGAGTCCAAAAATTTGTTGATGTTGAACCTATAAATAAAATAGAAAAATCTTATTTAGAAAAAATATACACCTTATAAAAGAAATAATTATGATATGTCTTTTACCAATTCATTGATTTGATTGGAATTCTTCGTTTTGGAAATAAATGATTGGAGATCGTATGATAAAGGTGCTAAATGTTCGATTTCTCATGGTGAAACTTTCTCAGGTCTTGGAATAGATGCATCTTTATCCCACTGCACCTATAAATTTTTTTTTATTACACTTAAATTCATATATAAAAATCAAGTAAGAGAAAAAATGGAGGCAAGGAAAGTTCACCTCTAGAGCTCGCCAATCTGAATTTTTCCAGTGTGGAGATAAATTTTCCACTTTAGAAATTTTTTCAGTGTAACTATGCAATATTGAATTATTGATTAGATAAAGGATATATAATATAAAAATATGTTTAAACTTTTACCTTCTTTCAATGAAATTCTCATCCTCAATCTGCATCAAAAACCTCGAACATGTAGTGAACTTATTGTTCATTGCCTTTACACATTTATTTTAGCTAACGAGAAATTTGCTTAGCCTGATATTATATTTAGAGGCAAAGTATAATTATTATTTTGTATATGCTTATCTCATGGTGGTTCAACTAGAGTTACAAATGATTTTCAATTACCTTGGCTTATAGCATACAGTGAAAGTACAATTGTTATTAATAGCATTCATTGCAGAAGTCATTACTCCATGGTACATACTTTGAGTTGATAGTATTGATGATAAATTGTTGTCTTGTTGATATGATGCCCTTCTAACTCCAACTAGTGACTCTCCATTCTCTCCTCTTAAATGAGAAAATAGTTAAATTTTGAAATAAGAAAATAAAAGTTAAGTAAAATGACAATAAGTATACCTAAGATACATAAAAGAATCTCCAGCAACCAATTTTTTTGCTTTCACGAATGCCCTCCAACCACTTGTAAAAAGATGTCTTTTTGGTTCGCCTATTGAAGAATGTTTTTTCATATTAATATAATTAAATCTCTATAATCAGTAATGATAAAAAGTTATAAGATTTGAGAGAAAATATTCATNTGCCTCTAAAAATATGTCTTAATCTCCATTCATAGCCATGGAGATCTTTCACAACTAATTCTTGACTTGGTGTTGGCTGAGAAATATCCTAAAACAAGAATTAATGTTATATTTAATCTTAAAAATTGAGTAAAATTTGTAAATTTAATAAAGAAACTAAGCAAAAATACCAGTGGAGGAAGACATTCAGTTGCAAGTTTCTTANTTGGCTGAGAAATATCCTAAAACAAGAATTAATGTTATATTTAATCTTAAAAATTGAATAAAATTTGTTAATTTGATAAAGAAACTAAGCAAAAATACCAGTGGAGGAAGACATTCAGTTGCAAGTTTCTTAGGAACAGAGAATCCACCATGTGGGTTTATGTCAGACTCAGTTAGAATCTTGGTGAAGAAATAAAATTTTGGCCTTTGTTGATTGTCATTTGAAATAGGGATTTCAACATGCTATTGGATTACCAAATTAGAAAATCATTTAAAAGATCTTATAAAGAAAGAAAATGTTACTAAATTGACAAAGAAACCCAAACAATTAAATTTGATCACTCACAACAACTTTCGGCGACAAAGTTACTAGAGCATAAACATCGTCTGTGCCTTTCTCTGCCTAAAATAAGCAAAAAGTTATTTATGTTCAAATATACAAAAATAACTTCAACACAAGTAAATAATTAATATCTATAACACATATGGCTTTTTCAAAATAACAGTATTAATATATGTTAGACATACCTCAAGATTAATGTTTACAACATTACATTGAACCGGCGAAGGAATATCAAAAATTGGTTTAATATGACCTACAAACTCTTTTGTGGATGTCTCCAACTAAAAATTTATATAAAATTACATGAATAGTTGGCAAGTTGAATATAATTTCACCAAAAATAAAAACCAAAGATAGAGATAGGAAGAGAGAGAAAAAAACTCACTTGCTCTATGTGCCCCTGAGGAAAATAAAATATTATATCTCCAGGTTTCGGAAGGTCAGATAAAGGTCCAACACAACGTTTCCATAATTCTTCATATAAATAACTCTTTGAATCATCAACTGTTAAGAAAATAACATTTTCATGAAAATATAATTTCATAAAAGAGAAGCTTAAACCAAGATTTCTCACTTAATCCAGAAAACTTTGGTTGCTCATTCATAATGATGATATCGTCTATCAACCTTTTTGTAATCATTGATATAAAATTCATAATACAGGCATGTATTTATAGGTATCCACTTGGTTATCTTACCAAAATTAAAATCACATTTATGGTCAAATTAGAAATACGGAACTATAATAACTATTCAGTCCATTGTATATAGACATTTTAATGAACATTTCGTCAAACCAACAAACTTTTGGAAATGCTATTACTTGATTCAATTCGTCGCATCTCATTAAAGGAAGTTTTAAATTCTCATATTTCCGTATAGTATTCAATATGATTTTGGGTTGACTATACTGGTACAATTTGTGGAAAGAACATTAAAGCAAACACTAATAAGTATATGATTCATATTTTTGTCGATATCCCAGTTATCCCAAGTTAAACCAGTAAACATAGCTAAACTTAGTTATCCTAAGTTGTCCTATTTCGAAAAAGTGTTCTTTGCCATAATTCATATCGATTTTCACATATGAAACCACAAATTTATGGGTTAATACCCTATTCAACTAATACTACACGTAATTTCATCTATGGGTTTCTGAGATTCATTAAATCTCTAAAACTAGACTCATTCACTATTTCAAATCCCTTAATTAAAGAAGAAGAAGGGTGTCAGGTTCGTTGGGGAAGGTGGTCGCTTTCAATTTTTTTTTAATTAAAAGAAAGGGAAAAGTCGTCCAACCATTACTTTATTAATCAGTTGGGACACATGATATCAATTTGTCAACTTATATTATTTTTAATCAAAAAGGCCAAACTAGATCTTTGTGATTCACACTTGTAAAAAATTGTTCATTTGAGAACTTACAGTGAGTTTTTTCTTTGTCATAACATTGAGTTTTTACACACAAATTTTAAATTAGACAAACGGAAACCACTTCACAGAGACAACGACAATCATTTGATAGAATTATTCAGACATTGTAATTAGGAAAAACTTTGTAGTAAAAAAAAAGCAGAGGACTTTTACTCTTCTTTAACATATTGGGATGGGAGCTCTGTTCCACTCGTTAAGACATTCCATCATCGGATCAATAATTTTCCCTTCACAAATCGCCGTGAAAATCTTATCAAACTCTTCTCCCTGAGACGTCACTTTCTCTCCAGTCAAAATTTCTGTTCCAAGCTCTTCCCTCACGAATCTATACAAAGGATACGATCTACATTCCTTGATCTTGTTAGGAATAGCAGATGTTCCGTTATCGTACGTTGTTCTTGTTGCTTCCACTTATTTGGGAAGCACCGCTTTAAGCTCCTCCACAAAAGCTCCGATCTTTTGGAAGATTGACGTTGTTGCATTCTTCTTGCTCTTTCCATTGATCAAAGCGTGATCTGTAGGGACCGTAAAACCGGATTTAGTTATAACCAAGCTTAAAACGTTGAAATCTTAAAACTAACAGAGACGAGTCGAAACTCTTTCCTTAATTATAAAAATTGGCCATAGTACGATGGTTTACCGCAATTTCAGAATCCCAGAATACAACTGTTAAACGTCTTTATTAAGCAGTACTCTTAATAAAGCCTATCGACCTTAGTATTTGTGAATACTCCCGAGACTTTGGAACGGGGTATTATCGGAACTTTTTATGGTGTATATTTTATTTTTCTTTATACAATATGGAATTTATTCCTATTCTGAATATTGTATATCAAAAAACTGGTTATTATTTTCTTTTCAAGAAACGAAAACCGTTTTGTTTTTTGTTTTTGAATTGAAAATCGGATGAGAGAAAATGAATCAGAGAAGCTATATTTATAAGAAAAGAAGAGGCATCATATGAAAGGATGTGACCTTTGGTCAAAGACCTTTTCACATGAAAGGATGTGACATTTGGTGAAAAGACACACCTCTTCGTTGTACATTTTCAATTGGTGCCCATTCGGCCAACGTTTGCAACAGTTCGCTTGGTGACCTTTCACCTTTAAGATACTTCACTCCTTAGCTCACTAAGCTTGAGTGTTAGCTGACCATTCCACCCAGCTAGATCATTACTCATTCAGCTGGGTTGAGCTGTCTTTTACTCACCTAGCTGAGCTAGCTAGTCTTTCCAGTTAGTTCAGCTCATTTACCTATCTTATTTCTTCTCCCTCATAGAATCAACCTTATTCACACTTATTTAGGTGATCTGCCAATAACTTTTGCAAAATTATCCTGTAATACTAAAATCAGAAAGTTATGGAATCATTAAAAGCTTTTAAGCTTAACCTATTTACTAACAGGATTACACTGTTACATCATCAAACTTTTTAAGTTGGGAACTGGGTAGAGAGACTAGTCTCACAGTGTTTGGGCATATTTAGTTTGAAGTTGTTGTCCCCTTGAACCTATTTCTTGGAATCTCCAATCAGATAGGTAAGGTTACCATCAAACTTCATTTTTCGTCATAGGCTTTTAAACCCATTCCTCGTGATAATATTTCTACTTGATCACTTGCCAAACTTCTAGTGAACGAATCAGCTAGGTGATAACACGGTTTTTAAGTCTTGTTTTTGAGAGATCAATTCCCTATCTACAAAAACATGCTATTGCAGTATAGGATAAGGTTGTCAATCCAAATGGGTGTGATGCTAACAATATGGATGTGAATGGAACTACTAATTCAAGCTAAATATAAGAATGAGGGTTTTACTAACAAGTCATAAAAAAATAAAGCATGTAGAAAACTAAAACCAAAAACATAAAACAAATACTAACATGTGTTGGCAGATACTAAGCATAAATGGTAAGAAAGTAAAATGGGTAAAGATGCAATCAAGTGGGAAGCATTTCCTGAGGATAAGGGTAATTGACTAGAGATCTTTCCTGAACTACCTAAGAACCTAACATACCTCAAACAATGAGCTAACCCCTAGACATCAATTTCATATGCAACCAAGTCCAATGTCTTGGTAAATGGTTTCAAGCAAAGCAATCACCAGACCTAACTCTCGTTAACGCTACACTACTAAGAAGGCATGAGGAACCAATCTACTAAGCCAATAAGAACCCTAAACATCTAATCTCTTAGGCTAGGATGTGCAAGTCTCTGAAATCACCATGTTCATGCATTTCATTGAACACCTTCTGAGTGCTGAAATGCCTAAAATCATATTTTAATTGATCATAAAGAAATCAGTATGAAGAGCAATAAAACAAAAAGGATCTAGATGCAAATCAACTTAGGCACTTATAAAGAACATGAAATCAACACTCGTCTACCCCATCCTCGGGAACCTGAGGTAACTACTCACTACGCATGTTTGGTGTGAAATCAGTAAAACAGGAAAGCATAGCTACTAAGGAAAACATGAAGATCAAAAGTCAAAGATGATGAACACCAAGAACACTAACCCAGAAAAACAGAGTATCAATGAAACAATAATAAAAACAGAGGACGTGATCAAGCTAAAAACGAGATTAAAAGCATAAAAACGTAGATGAATATGCACTTGATAGTTCACAGCCCTAATCTAAGCATAAAAATGAAAAAAACAAAATATAAACATAAACTTAAGCAAAATATGGGTTTAGAACATCAAGAACATAAAAAAAAAAAAGAGAAAATAAAACTAAAGACAAAAGCTAAAAATGGCAAAAAGAAAGAGCATTCTCGAAATGGAGGCGTTTAGGGCTTTTTATAGTGTTCAGATAAAACCCCTAAAACGCATAAAAGACAAAAGGCAATCATTAAACTGGGTCTTGGGTCTGGTCCATCCTGATTCGAAGTTGGTTGGGTCAGATTGGAGCCAGGCTACAAGACGGATAATTGAGGCGAAGACTTAGAAGCAGCACGGGGTGATCAAGCCGGAGTCGGGCCAAGATCGAGGTAGCAAAAGAGTTGCAGATAGGCTCAAGACGTGTTGGCTTCGAGGTGGCTCGATCACAGGATCGAGCCATGATGTTGCGTGGTGACCGAGGTGGAGTTAGGAGATCGAGGTAGAGGGGCCAAGATGATCGAGCCGTGAAGTTACGTGATCGAGCCGAAGTGGAGGTGGCTCGATCGTTGATCGAGCTGGAGACTTTTGTAATCGAGCCAGTTTTTGACTTGGCTCGGTCTCAGGATCGAGTGGTCGAGGCGTAAGGTCGAGGCTCAATGTGAGGGCTTGGTCGAATTTTTTACTTGAGCTACACTTGAGTTGGTTCCATTCCATGCATTTTCCTTTCCTTCTCTAAATTCGCAACAACGTCTTAAAAGCTCCTGAAAGTCCTGAAAATTCTCCAAAATGCATGTATATGCAAGTGCTAATGCAAAACTTCCTAAAAATGCAAAATTGCTAATAACATCTATAGATGCAATGTATGTACAACTAAAACACCCTAAAATGATTCTAAATGACTTCTAAAAATCACTAAAATGCAGAGACATCGACTCCCCCAAACTAAATCCTTGCTCGCCCTTAAGCAAGTAATTTAGAATTCTGGATGAGAGGTTTGAAAGTGGGAACTCAGAACCAAAATATGTTTTTAACACAAGTAATATAAATGTCCAGGTTACTAGTTCTAGAATGCAATCCTAAACTTGTCTTACTTAAAACTTTAGCCATACTCATCACAGATCATTACAGACCAATTCCAACTTCCATAATGCATTCAAATTCATTTACCCCTTTAACATCGATTAAGCAAGAACCATGGATCAAGTCATGTGCGTTCAATGAACTCATTTGGTCAAGGGACAAGTTAAGGAGTAAAGATGACCCCTTCATGCAATGGCTAACAATTCAGAATAGGGTTCTCTCAAAAGAGAATGAGCTTTAGCAGAAGGCTAAAGATAAGAACACTTAGACGCATACAAATCAGAATCTCATCTACCCAATGCTAATGAAACCTAAGTTTTCCTGATTCTATCCGGTAGGAGATCATAATTCTACCCATTTAAAAATTCGAAGTGATCTTACTTGTTCACGTTTTTCCCTTTTTCATATATTCCTTAACTACTCTTAGGAGAGGGTTCTTCTTATTTGACTGCTAGCGAATTTAGGAACTTCCTTACTTCGATGCTTATGGCTTTTGACCTTTTTCATTTCCACTAACTTCTTGAGCTTTCTCCTTTTCAATTCATTGTCATATCTTTTTCTTATTCTGCACTAACCATACTTCCTTTTCATATTGTTTTTTCCTCCAAACCCTTTACTAGCACATTATGTTTCTTTTCCATTCCTCTCCTAAGGTCCATTACTCTACCCTTTCTTTTACTAGCTACCCACATCCTTTTATTCATTTTCAAACCAACCCAACACCCAAAATCGAATCCCACCTAGTCCTATCTAGTCCAAAAAGCGCAGACTAGAACTACATGAGATTACATTCTTCTCGGTTCGAACCAGTGCGGACTAGAACTACATGAGATTACATTCTTGTGAGTTCGAACCTACCACTTTCTACCAAGCTCGTTCCATAAAAGACCTGACACTCAATAGTAAATTCATGGCTTGAAGGAAAGCAAGGTTCAACAGAGGAGATTCTACTTGGGTTAAAAAGAGTGGAAAAATGGTAGAAGATAACCCAAATATGTATATACTATCCATGAGTTCAAATCCAGCACACAAGCATGATAATTATACGTTCAAATTTAAGTTCTAATAGATAGGGGCAAACTTCAAATCACAACATGTTTCAGAAGACAAATGATCTTGCACATTCACATTCCAAGCATGGTGCAGTTTTACTTCATACTAAATCAAGATGCATTAGACAACTAATAACCAGGGCACTTATATTTTTTGAGAAAACAACATACTTACAAGGTTATTATCATCCTAGTTCTCTATGCAGATGCAAATGACAAGCCTATAAATCTAACATCCTAAATGCAACTACATGAACACTCTTTTTTTGAAAGACAATTTTTGAAAAAATTTCCGATTTTTATGGTTTTTATATGCTTTAAATGCTATGCAGGATTGGAGATCAAGGAACAAACATAAAAACTTCATTAGATGGTAGTCACCTGAATCCTCCCCCAAACCTGAATTACACAGTCTCAGTGTACCAGAAATTTGAAGGTGGACTTAGGGGTTGAACAAGAAAACATAAACACACATAAAGAACAAGCAGAAACAAAGGAATCAAATGCAAATGCATATGGAATGGTTTTTACAATGGTCAAGTGGATGAAGATGGACCTCAGTTACCCCCAATTTGGGAGTTGGATGAATCCTCGTCCAAGGAGAGGGTTGAGAGGTTGTTAGAACATGATTCCAGTGTTGTCATTTCTGAAATGATTTTCCTTGAATTGGAGGTGTCATGGTTGAATGTTAAGTTCGCACGCCTCTTGAAAGTGGTTTGTCGGCTATTCAGGAGGAGGAAGACTCCTTTTGTATTGTTTGATGCTCTGAACTGGTAGCAGAATTGATTACCAATCTCTCCTACTATGAACTGAATCTCAATCAGGTAGTCAATATCTATCAACCTCCGTATCCAAACGTTCCGAGTAGGCTATCATATGGTGTGAAGAAAAATTGGTGCTATCCACCCTCCGATTTGTAACTGAGGTGCCGTCCTTGCTATTGTGATCCAGGCAAGGTCCTTAAACTTCAACAACTGCAGCAGGAACAACTTTAGGGGATGTGTTCTTGCTTCGATGATGTTAAGAAATAATGCTTCGTCCTGCAGGGTGTTGCGTACATGTTGGTAAACGCCAAGTCGCAGGAAATCCATCTCCTCTGCTAAGATGTTGCTTGTATCGCTTCGAGAGAAGAATGAGTTTGCAATAACTTGATGAACGTATCGGTTCCGAAGTGAATTTCCACAAATTTTCGAAGGTCATCCAACTCGCTAAGCTCGTAGGGAGACCTGGGGGCTAATCTGTTGGTGTCGAAAACCCCTTAGCAGGTTTCTACTTCATTTGGTATCACTTCCTGGACAACAGCTTAGTGTGTATCAAGGTGCAAGAGAACTTACCTAGTAGATTTATACCTAGGCATGGAACGCAAGTGATCGGATACTCAAGTCGTAGACGACCTGGGCAGAAGGTGAGCACGAGCTGAGCAAACAGAGACTAGGTCATGGTAGTTCCTAGATAGGGGGAGACACCGAGATCACAATCCCCGAGAAGATCGGAACAACCCGAACAAGACGTAGGGGGATATAAAGCAAGAAGAGAGAGAAATGAAGCATTATGATCATTTTTACTTTTACTAAGATTAAAATTTGACTATTTTTTGTAAAAACATCGTTGAAATCAATAGAAATACACTTTTCTTTCTTTCGATATGAGTTTGTGTTGCAACTTCTTTCTAATTTTGACAAAAACAACGAATTCCTCATTGAGATTATTAAATAAAATTCATTGTGGGTTTTAGCATCCACATATTGGCGTCGTCTGTGGGGATAGCATAGTTCTTTAACGCAAGAAGGAAAACCGCAGCCAAATCCAACTCTGCCATGACGGAAAACACATCAATACCACCTGACGAGTATGCCAGCACGATCCAAACACTCCTCCAATCCGTAAAATCCATGTCCGAGAAGCTGGAGATGCAAGATGCCCTGAACAGATCCTTGCTTGACAGGCTCGTCCAGATGACAAAAGAGTCCGCGGACCAAACAAAAGCAACAACCAAACAGTTAGAACGAGCGACATCTTCACGACACCGCTCAACCATGACTTCCACACAGCGATACCCCATCTCTGGAGAACACTCTAGGAGGTTGCGCTTCACTCCAACCCCGCGCTCAGTCAAGACACGAGAACGCCGCACCGATACCACGGAGACCTCAGCCAACGGAAACCTCGAGGGAGAACAATCCAACAAAAGAGATGACCAACCCAATGGCGAAACCGAGCAGCCGAGTCGCACCCCAAGCGCTGAGGCTTTAGAAGATGAAACAGGCATAACCGACTTATCGGAAGAATTCAAGGGAGAATCAGACGCATACGAGGCAACACCCGTATCCCACCTTCTCGTGCCGACAAGCGACCTCAGCGATCGATCAGGGAAATCCAGGAGATGAAAGGTTCCCTATAACAGGCCGTCCGACAAATGAACTCCAAAGTTCATCAGGCCATAAGCTCGACGCTAAAGCTGGACCGACTAATAAAAGAAACACTCAGGAGCCCGTATGCCGCACACATAAAGAACGCTAAAATACGAAACCCCGGAAAAATCAAAATACCTTTTTATGAAGGAAAAACGGATCCCAGCGCGTACATGACCGCCTTCAGAATCGCAGTCGAGCGAGCGCAATTCGACAAACATGAAAAGGATGCAGGATAGTGCCAGCTGTTTAGCGAGCACCTCCAGGGACCAGCACTCACATGCTCTTCCGGCTTCCCGAAGGATCAATCCAAAGTTTCAACCAAATAAGCCTGATGTTCTTAAAACACTACTCAGTATACATCAAGAGGGACATCTCAGACGCAGACATGTGGAGCATGAACCAGGGTCCAAATGAGCCCCTCCGACAATTCATCGACAGATTCAAAGAGGTGATATCCCGAGTAGTAGTCACCGATAATGCCGCGATTGCCACCCTCAAAAATACGGTCTGGGGAGAATCTAAATTCAGAAAGGATCTAATACTGAACCCGCCAGCAATGATCGACGATGCACTACATAGAGGAAAGGTGTTCGCACAGATAGAAAAGGATATAATCAAAATGCGGAAGCAAATCATAGAAAAGGGTCAAGTGACCCAGGTCGGTGCCCCAAGGCGAAACACCCCAGAAGGTAATCAAACACTTTTCGCAGGGAAACCCAAGAACGGACCTTGGAATCAATGGAAACGACCAGAAGAACAGGGAAACGCTAAAAAGCATTGCGAATACCATAACTAGGATGGGCATTCCACTGAAGAATGCAGAAGCTTCAAGTCTTTCTTCTTTAGCAAATACAAGTTGTTGATACCAGGTGTAGCACATACCCTAAAAGCCCATTTCGACTCAATGCCCAGCTGGACACCGACGTGATGAGGAGAAAGGGCCCAGAAAGATGAGACCTAAATGGGCCGACCTGGCGAGCTGGGCCGTCCAGCTCGTGGCCCATTAGAGTTAATTGATGTAATTAGGATTTTGAGCTTGTATTCTCACTATAAATACTCATGTAATTACTCATTAATGATATATGAAATTCTTCTGAGCTTTGACCCACATAATCTAAGACCTAAACCTAATTGTTAAGTCTTGATTCAACAGTTGACGCCGACTGTGGGGACCACTGCTAGAAGAAGTTCGTAATTTATCTTTGCAGGAAAAACAAAACAACCAGAAATGACCACGGGATCGACTGTCAAAACGCAGGACGGATCTATCGTCGACCTGACGAACAAAGACGACCACACTGCGAAGACGACGACCGACCACGAGGAAGAAGCCCCAGAGCTCACCATGAAAGATCTGCTAAAACAGATGAAACAGCAGCAAGAGGAAACTGCGAAGCTAAGAGCTGAGTTGCAAACCCTAAAAGCGCAGCTAGAAGACATCATCGCGTCCGGAGAAGGAAGAGACCTACACACTATCACCCGGAACCTGTTCGGGTCACCTCATCAAACTCCTCCTACAGGCGGGGAACGAGAGCGTATAGATAACATCAACTCAAATAGGGCAGGAGCTCGGTCGAAAATACTGAGATGCGGAGCATCCGCAAACAACTGAAAATTATGAGCTCACAGGTACACCAGGCTAGCAGCTCGACTCTGGATATCACGCGCGCCATAGAAGAGACTCAACGAACTCCCTTCTCAAGAAAGGTAACTGACATACCGGTTCGGCACTCCGCGGAGGTAAAATTCGCAGGATACGACGGTAAAAGCGATCTAGTACAATACCTGACAGCCTTCACCATCGCCATGGCACGGGCACAATTCTCACCCGAAGAGCGAGATGCAGGTTTGTGTCAGTTGTTCGTTGAAAATTTGTCAGGTTCGGCTTTGGAGTGGTTCTCCCGCCTGGAGGCAAGAACCATCGACACCTTTCAACAGCTCTCCACCGTGTTCGTCAAGCATTACTCCATGTATATCGCGAAGAGAGCATCGACAACCGACCTGTGGAATCTATTTCAACGCGGAGACGAAACACTGAAGGATTTTATTGACAGGTTCAAAGGAATCGTAGCTCGTATCATAATCAAAGACGAGGGGGCGATCGCCGCGCTATGAAAAGCATTATGGTTTAAATCATGGTTCAAAGACGAGCTGCTCATCAATCTGCCACAAACGCTTGAAGACGCGCTCCACCGAGCCAACAAATTCATAGAAACAGAAGAAGAGCATGCCGCGATGTCTAAAAAACACCAAGGAACTTGATCTGGCCGAGATAAGGAGGAAATCCCCCGCGAACCAAGGCAACATTACTCAAGAGATAAACGACACGCCACTTATGCAATCACGGATAGCGAAAAGCGTGCCGACCAGCCTCCACCATCTGACAACGACCCAGAAGCCTCTTGCAAATTCCATAAGCGAACTGGGCATAAGACCGAAGATTTCCGACACCTGCAAACCATCCTCCTACGGAAGTACCAGGAGGGAAAATCAATACAAGCAGGAACCAGGGCAACGACAGACGACAAGGTGGAAATACGTGGCACAATTCATCTACGAAGGACAAAGACAGGGACAAAACACACCAAGTCAGTACGGTTCAAGAAAAAAAGTTCGCATACCAGCGACGACATGGCGCCCCCAACCCGAACGAGAGATCGCAGTCCCGATGATCGTGCTAAAGAAGGAAAATTACCTAGACAACGAGTCAATGTAATTAAGGGAGGGCTAAATTCGTGCAACGACTTCGTACGATCTATCCGACACTCCGAACGAGAAGCTGCAACCGCAAAAAAAAGAACGCACTGACATAGAGCCGACCTCCTCGCCAATCCAATTCGACAACGCCGACCTAAAAGGCCTAAGCCAACCTCACAACGACTTCCTAGTCATCGAACTCGTTATCTCGAACACAGAGGTGGCAAGAATCCTCATCGATACAGGAAGCTCGGTTGATATCATCTTCAAGAGAACGCTCGACAACATGGGAGTAAGCTCCGATCTCATCAAGGCAGGTAGCAGGACACTCACGGGGTTTAGCGGTAAAATTTTCTCTCATGCTGGCACAATCAAACTGTCCGTCCAAGCCGGAGGTTCTACCCAAATGGTTAGATTCATCGTCATGGAACATGACTCGGCATTCAACGTAATTCTGGGAACTCTGTGGCTTTACTCCATGAAGGTCGCGGTATCAACCTACCACCAATGCATCAAGTTTCCTACAAAGAACGGGACATGGACGATCAGAGGAAACCAACGCGTAGCTCGGACCCGTTTCCTAACTGAGCATCGAAATCGAACATTGCAAGTGTCGGACAAAACGGCGAGCCCAGCGCCGACCTACGACTCCACACCAGAACTGGATAAAATTGAGCAAATCAGTATCTGCACCGAATACCCAGATCGGACCACAGGAGTCAGAAAGGAGCTAGACGAAACCATCAAAACCGAGCTGATCAAGTTACTAAAAAGAATGCAGGTACCTTCGCCTGGACCATGGACGATATGAAAGGAATTGATCCGTCAATCACTTGTCACGAGCTAAACGTAGATTCAAGCTACAAACCGAGAAAGCAGAAATGCCGCAAACTCGGAACAGAACGATCACAAGCAGTTAATGACGAAGTAGAAAAACTCCTAAAGGTCGGCTCAATCACCAAGGTGAAGTATCCAGAATGGCTTGCCAATTCTGTTGTGGTCAAAAAGAAGAACGGCAAATGGCGCGTATGCGTCGACTTTACCGACCTCAACAAAGCATG
>OVBE01005375.1:0-21861 GCA_900406425.1 Iberis pinnata | reverse complement strand
CTTCAGGTTCAAACTACTCTGGTTCAAGCTCTGGTTCAGGTTCTGGTTCGTCTGGTTCATCTACGATCACATCATCTCCTCCTCGTCCTAAAAGATTATTTATCCAAGTGGATAGAAGCTGAATCATTCGCTAAAGTCAAATCCAAGAACGTGGAATCCTTCATCTAGAAAACATAATTTTCCGCCATGGGATCCCCTACGAAATCCACACCGACAACGCTACCCAATTCGCCCTAGATTGATTCAATGACTTTTGCGAACGAATGTGCATAAATTTAACATTCTCAACACCATACTATCCACAGGCCAACGGCCAGGCTGAGGCCGCTAATAATACAATCTTAGACGGACTAAAGAAGAGGCTGGATGCCAAATAGGTTAGATGGGCAGAAGAATTGGAGGGGGTACTCTGGTCTTACCGAACAACACCCAGAAGAGGAACCAACGACTCGCCTTTTGCTTTAGTGTACGGAACCGAGGCAGTAATACTAGCTGAGATCGAAGTCCCCAACCTCAGGTTCAAGCTGGCACCTCAGAACATGGATCAAAATGATAAGATGTTCATCAACAGAGCATACACTGTTGATGAAAGGAGAGACCAGGCGACGATACGTTTACAAAACTACCATAATGCCGCAACACGATTCTACAACAAGAAGATCAGGAAGCGATGATTCGCTGAAGGAGAGTTGGTGCTCTGGGAAGTCCTCCCCGCAAGGGCCAAAAAGAATGCTGGGAATCAAATGGGAAGGAACCATACAGAATATCCAAGATCATCAAACTAGGAGTGTACGAACGAGAGGACACAGAAGGAAACGAGGAACAACATCCTTGGAACGCTCAACACTTGAAGAAATATTTTTGTTGACGACTAGCAAATTATTTCCCCTTTGTTTTCATGCGTAATTGTACTTTTCAAAACAGTGAACTACGACCTCGGCTTGATCCCCATTGGGGTAAGTAGGCAATTCCGTTAAGGAATTCATCTATTGTTATTGATTATTTCAATATCGCATCATCCCCTTCATGAATTTTTCTCAAAAAATGGGGGAGATGTATTCGTCCTTCACACTCCGACCAAGCCCGCCCTCTCCTTCTTCATGATTTTTTTCTCAAAAAATGGGGGAGATGTATTCGTCCTTCACAGTCCGACCCAGCCCTCCCTCTTCTTCTTCATGAATTTTTCTCAAATAATGGGGGAGATGTATTCATCCTTCACACTCCAACCCAGCCCGCCCTCTCCTTCTTCATGATTTTTTTTCAAAAAATGGGGGAGATGTATTCGTCCTTCACACTCCGACCCAGCCTACCCTCTCCTTCATGAATTTTTCTCAAAACATGGGAGAGATGTATTCGTCCTCTACATTACAGAATTCAGCACGAAAGACTAAAACGCATATGTGACAATCATATGTAAATGCGTGCATATCTAAATAAGAATGACAAATGGAGATCATTTTGAAGCAGACAATCTCGAGTTGAATTTCCACCAATCTTCGAAGATCACCAACTCACTAAGATCATAGGGAGACCTAGTATCACTTTCCAGATAACGGCTCAGCAGGATTTTACTTTAATTAGTATCATTTTCCGGATAACGGCTCAGCAGGATTTTACTTTAATTAGTATCACTTTCCTGATAACGGCTCAACATGTACTAAGGCACTAGAGAATTTACCCAGTAGATCTCTACCTAGGCGTGAAAGGTGAGCGACTGAATACTTAAGTCGTATACGACCTGAGGATAAGGTGAGAACGAGCTGAGCAAATGAAGACTAAGTCATGATAGTTCCAAGATAGGAGGGAGACACCAAGATTGTAGGCCCAATAATCCGAGAAGATCGGAACAACCCGGACAAGACATAGGAGGATATAAAACAAGAAGAGACAGAGAAAGAAGGGGGGGGGGGATTTTTAGACTTTTCGAACTAAGATTTGGCATTTAAGTTTTTATTCTGTATTGACATTAGAGAGATCAATAAAAATATATACTTTTCTTTCTTTCGATCTGAGTTGGTGTTGCGTCTTTTTCTTAATTTTGACAAGAACAACGAATTCCTCATTGAGATAACTAGATAAAAATTAATTGTGGGTTTTAGCATCCACAAGAAACATAATCAAGCATGATATGGAAATTAAGTAAGTTCGTGCAAAGACTCTAAGGATACCAAAGTTCATGAAGACCTGGAAAGGGAAGCAATGACCATAGTAGTTATACAATAGAAGTATATCAATTAGAATTATCGAAGTCAAGGACTGGCTAACCAAGGGAAGTAAAGGATGGGCTAAAGTGGGAAGTCTAGGACAAACTAAACTATATGGCTGCAAACCAAAATACAAAGGAAAACTTAGTCAAGGTAGAGTACGTACAAAATGCGGAATCATCTTATGGCTAAGGACGAACGTTAACAACAAAAAGACTCCATATACAAACCTTGAGAATTCTAGGAAAAAATCTTTTAAGTGGGGAAGAATATGATACCCCTCAAATAGTCCTAGAACTAGCCAAGAAAAATTAGAGAAGTTGTCCAAGACTAAATGGAAGGAACCATGGCTGAGAAGGATGTATAATGCCAAAAATAAGTCAAGATGACCCGAGATCGATTAAAATGACCAAAAGAAGGATTATTTGATTAATTCCTTATATACAAGTCTTATTATCAAAAGGATAAATTATATTTTCCAAACAAAAGAAAAGTTTGGCCAAGAAAGTTAAAATTGCTGAAAACTACATTTTCGGTAAAATAAGGGATTTAGGCTATTTTATGGAACAAGGTCTAGTAGATTTATTAAGTGATGGGATCACTTTATAAGTATTGTTTATACTAGTATTTTAAAAATAATTATAATAAAAATGGACCAATGGGAAGCTAACACCACCTATACACAAAGATCATCCAGAATGGCTCGGTTCGGTAACTTGAAGTATTCAGCAAAATAAAGAATGAGTGAACGACCAAACAAAGTCTATATATTACTTAATAATGTTTATATATAAGCTTAATGAATTATGGAATCTAATTTTTATACGTCCTACTTGAAGCATAAAAAAATCCGATTTCTACACTTAGCTACTTTCGAACCTATGAACATGATTGGACCAAATATTGTGTTCTGAAGCTACAAAATACTTTAGGTCACCTCAATTGGATTAAGAGTGATTAAAGGATATGATGTAAGACCTACAGAAGCTCCCCAACCTTGCCTTACACCTCATGCTTCCTAGATGTTTTTAGAATGCCTTAGGTGTCACTTTTCTAAGTTGCTGTCTTGGAGAGTGATTGTTGTCGAGGTTGCGTGGTGACCTCCTGGGAATTAATCTGGCTTCATTTATACCTCATGTTGAAGGTGTAAGCAACATAAGTCGCCCTTAATCCTCCCTTCCACCTCATGTACACATGTTGGCTATTTAAGTCATCTTTGTGTCCACTTAGCCATGTGTCAACCAAAGAGTCTTTGTGTCTTAGCTATGCCAATAAGCCTCTTATTAGACATCTCCAGCTTTTATAACTCCCTGTATAAGGGAGGGGTCTAGCTCACTTTCATTCCACACCAAAATCTCTTCAAAATCTCACTTAAAGCTAAACTAGTCTGCAAGAGTACTTAAGGCTTAGCTTTCGGGAACCAAATCACGCAAGTAACTGTAACCTTAGAGGGAAATCATAAAGGGTGAAAGGAACTTAGGTCGCTGGTGTATATTTTCCTTCCATTTGTAAAACATGTAGGTACTATAATTTTCAATGAGTAGATTATAGCATTAGGCTCCTGATCAGCTATCTATGTAATAGTTTAAAAATCAATAAAGAATTGTTTTCCAATCAAAATTGGGTCTCATATGATATTAACCTAGTCCCGACTAACACAACGCACGATCTTGGAACGGGTTAAAGCCTTAGGACAAGATCGGGAGGGATGTGTGTTCGTGGTTGGACGGCTTGGGTGAACGGGTATTTCTCTGAATCCTTGGCTGGCCAGCTATGGTCATCCAGATAACGCTTCCGTTTAGGTCTAACTCCTAACTCCTAGTTTGGTTCGGGGGTATTACAAGAGTGGTATCAGACCATGGTTCTGGTCATGCATCTGGGAGCCCTTTTTTATCGAGTCAAAAGTGTTGCAAAAGGCATATTAGTAAACTAGCAGTTCCGTTATTTATATATAATGGGATTAGGACCTACCCTTTTGTAGTGTAGTATGCCTACAAGACAAGAGCTGTCCAAGGAAAAGTATGGGAGATAAATGTGTGTGATGAATTGCCAGAGTCTCATTGTTTGGAATGGTGCTTCAAATGATGAATGGTGGACCGTTGAAGTAATCAACTACAATAGATCCGACAAGTTTGGAGCAATTGTTACCCTTATATTTAAGTAAACCTAAACTTTCATGACTTTTAAAAAGTCTCGTTCCAGGAAAGTGTGGGTTCTTACTCCCTCTGTGTAGACTGTGTGATTTAGTGACTGGTTGTTTGCATATTCAGTGACTGGTTGTTTGCATATTCAGTTTATCTAATCGCTTAGAACCCATAGAGTAAATCCTACGTTAGAAACCTAGGTGGATTAGAAATGTAGAGGATTGATAGAAATCTTCAGAGAACATACATGGGATTTGTAACCATAGATAAGACGAACCATAGAAATTGTTATCCTTAAGTATTCATACAAAAGGTGAGGTGTGAACGAAGATGGGACAGACGTTAAAGAACATAACCTAAAGGATAATTTAAGGAGCTAACAATGTGGTACTAGGAGTGAAGCTTATAGAATAGAGAGATTAAGCAAAACGGCGGGACAAGCTGGAACCATTAAAAGGAAGATTTACAACATTAATGCAATGACCAAGCCGTTAAGAGGTTGCAGGTAAATGATGGAGGTATCTAAAGAAATCGTCGCACCATAATCAAAGGAAATGGTTATGATGAGAGTGTCACATGTAGGCCAAGGACCAATGGATGGTAAGGAGACACATAAGAAACATAATTAAGCATGATATGGAAATTAAGTAAGTTCGTGCAAAGACTGTAAGGATACCAAAGTTCATGAAGACCTGGAAGGGAAGCAAGGACCATAGTAGTGGTATAATAGAAGTATCAATAAGCATTATCGAAGTCAAGGACTAGAAAACCAAGGGATGTAAAAGATTTTCTAAAATGGGAAGTCAAGGATAGACTAACCTATAGAGCTGCAAACCAGAATACAAAGGAAGACTTAGTCAAGGTAGAGTACGTACAAAATGTGGAATCATCTTAGGGCTAAGGACGAATGTTAACAACAAAGAAGATTCCATATACGAACCTTGAGAATTGAAGGATGAATTCTTATAAGTGGGGAAGAAAGTAATACCCCTCAAATAGGCTGAGAACTAGCCAAGAAAAATTAGATAAGTTGGACAAGACTTAATGGAAGGAACCATGGCCGAGAAGGATGTATAAGGCCAAAAATAAGTCAAGATGACCCAAGATTGATTAAAATGACCAAAATAAGGATTCTCTGAGTAATTCCTTATTTTAAAATCTTATTATCAAAGGATAAAATAGATTTTCCAAACAAAAGGAAAGTTTGGGCGCGAAAGTTAAAAGTGCCGAAAACTACATTTTTGGTAAAATAAGGGATTTAGGAAATCTATAGAAAAAGGTCTAGTAGATTGATTAAGTGAGGGGATCACTTTATAAATATTTTCTATACCAGGATTTTAAAAATAATTACAAGAAAAATGGACCAATGGGAAGCAAACACCACCTATACACAAAGATCGTCCGTAATGACTCGGTTCGGTAACTTGAAGTTTTCAGCGAAAACATTAATGAGTGAACGATCAAACCAAGTATTTATATGAATTAAGAATGGTTATATAGAAGCTTAATGAATTGGGGAATCAAAGGTTTACAACTCCTACTTAAGGCATCAACAAATCCTATTTCTACACTTAGCTACTTTCGAACCTGTGAACATGATTGGACCAAATGGTGTGTTCTGAAGCTACAAAAGACTTTAAGATAACTCAAGGTGATTAAGAGTGAGTCACGGATTTGATGTAAAACCTACAGAATCTCCATAAATGCTTCTAGAATGCCTTAGGTGTCGCTTCCCTAAGATGTTATTTTGGAGAGTACTTGTTTTCCAGGTTGTGTGGCGACCTCCTGGGAATTTAGCTTGCTTCAGTTATACCTAATGTTGACGGTGGAAGCTACCTAAGTCTCCCTTAATCCTCCTNGCTTCTAGAATGCCTTAGGTGTCGCTTCCCTAAGATGTTATTTTGGAGAGTACTTGTTGTCCAGGTTGTGTGGCGACCTCCTGGGAATTTAGCTTGCTTCAGTTATACCTAATGTTGACGGTGGAAGCTACCTAAGTCTCCCTTAATCCTCCCTTCCACCTCATGTACACATGTTGGCTATTTAAGCCATCTTTGTGTCCACTTAACCAAGTGTCAAGCAAAGGGAGTGTCTTGGTGTCTTAGCTACGCCAATAAGCCTCTTATTAGACATCTCCAACTTGGATAACTCCCTGTATAAGGGATGGGTCCAGCTCACTTTCATTCCACACCAAAATCTCACTTAAAGCTAAACTAGTCCGCAAGAGTTCTTAAGGCTTAGCTTTCGGGAACCAAATCAGCCAAGTCACTGTAAACTTAGGGGGAAACCATACAAGGTGAAAAGCACTTAGGTATCTGGTGTAGATTTTCCTTCCTTTTGTAAAACATGTAGGTACTATATTTTTCAATGTCTAGATTAGAGCAGTAGGCTCCTGATCAGCTATCTATGTAACATTTTCAAAATCAATAAAGAAATGGTTTCCAATAAAATTGGGTCTCATCTGATGTTAGCCTAGTCCTGGATAACACAATGCACAATCTTGGAACGGTTTAAAAAGCCTTAGGCCAAGATCGGGAGGGATGGGTGTTCGTGGTTGGACGGCTTGGGTGAATGGGTATTTCCTTGAATCCTTGGCTGGCCGACTATGGTCATTCACATAACGCTTTCGTCTAGGTCTAACTCCTAATTGCTAGTCTGGTTTGGGGGAGTTAAAAGAGTGGTATCAGAGCATGGTTCTGGTCATGCATCTGGGAGCCCTTGTTTTATCAAGTCAAAAGTATTGCAAAAAACAGATTAGGAAACCAACAGATCCTTTATTTAGATAGAATGGGATTAAGACTTACCCTTTTGTAGGGTAGAATGCCTAGAAGACAAGAGCTGTCCAAGGAAGAAGTATGGGAGATAAAGGTGTGTTATGAATTGCCAAAGTCTCATTGTTTGGAATGGTGCTTCAAATAATGAGTGGTGGACCGTTGAAGTAATCAACTAAAAAGGATCCAACAAGTTTGGATCAATTGTTACCCTTATATTTAAGTAAACCTAAACTTTCATGACTTTTAAAAAGTCTCGTTCCATGTAAGTGTGGGTTCTTACTCCCTCTGTGTAGATTGTGTGATTTAGTTACTGGTTGTTTGCATATTAAGTTTATCTAATCGCTAAGAAACCAGAGAGTAAATCCTACCATAGAAACCTAGGTGGATTAGAAATCTAGGGGATTCATAGTAATCTTTGGAGAACATACATAGGATTTGTAACCATAGATAAGACGGACCCAAGAAATTGTTAGCCTTAAGTACTCACCCAAAAGGTGAGGTGTGAACGAAGACGGAACATAGGTTAATGGAAATAACCTAAAGGATAAATAAAGGAGCTAACAATGTGGTACTAGAAGTGAAGCTTATAGAATAGAGAGATTAAGCAAAACGGCAGGACAAGCCAGAACTATTAAAAGGAAGATTTACATCATTAATGCAATGACCAAGCCGTTCAGAGGTTGCAGGAAAAAGTTGGAGGTACCTAAAGAATTTGTGGCACATGCAGGCCAAGGACTAATGGATGGAAATGAGACATAGAAGAAACAGAATCAAGCATGATATAGAATTTAATTAAGTTCGTGCAAAGACTGTAAGGATACCAAAGTTTATGAAGACCTGGAAAGGGAAGCAAGGACCATATTAGTGGTATAATAGAAGTATCAATAAGAATTATCGAAGTCAAGGACTGGCTAACCAAAGCAAGTAAAGGATTTTCTAAACTGGGAAGTCAAGGACAAACTAACCTATAGGGGTGCAAACCGGAATACAAAGGAAGACTTAGTCAAGGTAGAGTACGTACAAAATGAGGAATCATCTTAGGGATAAGGACGAATGTTAACAACAAAAAAGACTCCATATACGAACTTTGACAATTCGAGGACAAATTCATATAAGTGAGAAAGAAAGTAATACCCCTCAAATAGGCCGAGAACTAGCCAAGAAAAATTAGAGAAGTTGGCCAAGACATAATGGAAGGAACCATGGCCGAGAAAGATCTATAAGACCAAAAATAAGTCAAGATGACCCAAGATAGATTAAAATGACCAAAAGAAGGTCTAGTAGATTGATTAAGTGAGGGGATAACTTTATAAGTATTTTCTATACTAGGATTTTAAAAATAATTACAAGAAAAATGGACCAATGGGAAGCTAACACCACCTATACACACAGATCGTCCGGAATGACTCGGTTCGGTAACTTGAAGTTTTCAGCAAAAAAAAAAAGAAAGAGTGAATGACCAAACCAAGTCTTTATATAACTCAATATGTTTATATATAAGCTTAATGAATTGAGGAATAAAATATTTACACCTCCTACTTAAAGCATCAACAAATTTGATTTCTACACTNAGATCGTCCGGAATGACTCGGTTCGGTAACTTGAAGTTTTCAGCAAAAAAAAAAAGAATGAGTGAATGACCAAACCAAGTCTTTATATAACTCAATATGTTTATATATAAGCTTAATGAATTGGGGAATAAAATATTTACACCTCCTACTTAAAGCATCAACAAATTTGATTTCTACACATAGTTACTTTCGAACCTATGAACATGATTGGACTAAATGGTGTGTTCTGAAGCTACAAAATACTTTAGGACACCTCAAGGTTATTAATAGTGATTCAAGGATATGATGTAAAACCTACAGAAGCTTCCCAACCTTTCCTTACACCTCAAGGTTATTAAGAGTGCATGTTGTCCATGTTGTGTGGCGACCACCTGGAAATTTAGCTGGCTTCATTTATACCTCATGTTGAAGGGGGAAGCAACATAGGTCACCCGTTATCCTCCCTTCCACCTCATGTACACATGTTGGCTATTTAAGCCATCTTTGTGTTCACTTAGCCAAGTGTCAAGCAAAGGGAGTGCCTTGGTGTCTTAGCTACGCCAATAAACCTATTATTATACATCTCCATCTTGGATAACTCCCTGTATAATGGAGAGGTCGAGCACACTTTTATTCCACACCAATATCTCTCCAAAATCTCCCTTACAGCTAAACTAGTCGCAAGAGATCTTAAGGCTTAGTTTTCGAGAATCAAATCAGCCAAGTCACTTTAACCTTAGCGGGTAACCATACTTGGTGAAAGGAACTTAGGTCGCTAGTAAAACATGTAGGTACTATATTTTTCAATGAGTAGACTAGAGCATTAGGCTCCTAATCAACTATCTATGTAATATTTTAAAAATCAATAAAGAAATGTTTTCCAATGAAATTGAGTCTCATCTGATATTAGCCTAGTCCTGGTTAACACAACGCATGGTCTTGGAACGGGTTAAAAATCCTTAAGCAAAGATCGGGAGGGATGGGTGTTCGTGGTTGGACGGCTTGGGTGAAAGGGTGTTTTCCTGAATCCTCGGCTGGCCAGCTATGGTCATTATGTAATGCTTCCGTCTAGGTCTAACTCCTAATTCCTATGTTGTGGCTTTACGAATAGAGGTTCTGCCCGTATCTTCCTTAGCCTTCACCTATCCATTTACAATCTCTATTTTATTTACTCCAACGCTTCCTCACACACACACACACACACATCACAAGATACCACAGATTCATGCCCAACGGCTGCTTCTTTATTTGGAATATTTGATCATTATGTCCCAACGGCTCCTTTTCCTTCTTTGTTAATGTCTTAGCTTTTTAGACAGTTGTACTGAGAATTATATAAGCTCATTTTCGCCTCATATGTAAATTCCTTTGATCAAACAATAAGAAAAGTCTTTTATCTGCAAAGTTTGTGAAAATCTTTGTTTTGTTCTTTAGTTCTTAGTGTGTGTGATTCACTTAAGTTCTATTGAATTTCTGGAGTTCTTATTGTTTGAGTGATTCAAACCGTGAGTTCTTTGATTGAGTGAGTCAATCCCTGTCACCTTTCATTTCTACCTTCATTCCATTCATCTGCAAGTTAAGCTTGAAATCTCTTGACGATCCTTTTAATTTAAAGCTTGAAGTGATTCCAATATTACATCATCTGGTAACAGAGCTAAAAAGATCCTACTATCCCAGTTGTGTTCATCCAACCTTTATCTTTTTGATTTATTTTGTTTTGTTATATCGTTTTTTCGGTTTTATTATAAAAATCAAATAAAAATTTATTTGCTTTACTTTAAGAAAAACCATAAAAGTTTTTTTTTTAATTTTAGTTATTAGTTTTTCCATTTACAAATATTCAAAACCCATAAAAAATTTTTTGTATTTCTTTCGGTTTAGTTCTTTTGATATATTATAAATCAGAAAACCAAAATAATNCCTTTATCTTTTTGATTTATTTTGTTTTGTTATATCGTTTTTTCGGTTTTATTATAAAAATCAAATAAAAATTTATTTGCTTTACTTTAAGAAAAACCATAAAAGTTTTTTTTTTAATTTTAGTTATTAGTTTTTCCATTTACAAATATTCAAAACCCATAAAATTTTTTTTGTATTTCTTTCGGTTTAGTTCTTTTGATATATTATAAATCAGAAAACCAAAATAATTTTTTTTTTCCATTTCAGTCTTCAATTTTGTCATATAAAACCCCACAAAAATTATTGCATTTGTTTCCCAAGTCGTTTTGTTATAGTTAATATTTGATAAACCCATAAAAATCTGTTTTTCCTTGCACTTTCGGTTTAAAAATTATTTTGCTTGCATTATAAATCCGAAAATTCAAATTTATATTATTTACTAGATAAGTGCCCGTATAATATTCGGGGAAAAAAATATTTTTACAACGAAATTTATAACTTGTATTAGTAAAATTCATATAATTAAAGTTATTTTAAAACCCGTGTTTTGCTGTATTTAAAACAATAACTAAAATATACAATATTGATTCATATTATTTCAAAAATTGGAGACACTTTTCTAAAGGTTTTAAAATGTTTCTTATCACTTACGTTTCTATATTTTGCTTTCGATGTAAATAGATAGTCTTTTAAAAATATTTGCATTTTTACTATGTTTTCCTTTTTATATATTATAATTATTTGTTTCAAATTTTACATTAACATGTTAAGCTATTTAGATATTCCAAGATACACACAAAAATTTGAAAAAGAAATTTCCTAAAAATATTTGAACATTATTTTTTCATTATCTAAGTTAAAGTTGATACATATCACATTCACGTTATATATATTATAATTTATAATATATATATATATATATATATGATAGTTAGTTCTTCTTTTTTGACATTTTATATTTTTATCAATGTTTTTATGATTCACTTATTAGTTTTCTCTTTCTCAAACTATTTTTATATTTACTTATTTAAATCTTTAAATTTTTTGTTTTATATTATATGGAAAATTAGAATTAATAATATGCTATTTGCCTAAAATGTTTGAAACATGTCACAATTTGAGTTAAAACCTCCACGTGATATTAGTTGGTAAATATTTGAGGTTTTGAAGTAATACTTACACTTTTACTCCATCTGGCGTGAGCGCAACGCTCGTTGCCACAGACAACCACGGCAGCCCTACTTCCACCTTCTGCGCATGATTGTCAACACTATTCAGTTACAGATACTTTGCCTACAGTACCCGGCACATTCTCGCTACCATGGGCTCTTTTCACGCTGGATCGCCCTCCATCCGACCAGCAACTGATGCACGGCCTCTTCCACTCCTATAGCTCACCGGAGCTTTTCTTTATTACTTGTATTTCTTTACCGAGATTACTATATGGATATATGATTCTGATTGTCTTGGTGTGTACTCTTTTTCCAGGTTCTAGTTTTATCCCACAGGATTTTCTAGAATCGGGTTTTAATGAGGCCACCAGGACAATCACCTTAGGAACCATATATAGTTTGCTTTGAATCTTGCCCAAACATTCTTTTGTAAATAACCTTGTTCTTTCTTTTCAATCAATTTAACATTTCATCTAAAAAAAAAAAAAACCTGCACGTGTCATAATTATAATTATATATTAAAAAGTGAAATAGTTTCTTTCTAATTCAAAATATTATATATATATATATATATATATATATATTCAAAAAGTTGATTCAAAATTAATCTACGTATACATGTATATTATTCTTTTTCCTTTTTTGTGCTTATTTAATTAACTTGTAATATAAATGATTCTTTTTCTTAAGTACGTTTATCATTTTCTATTACTTGTATATTTTTCTTTCTCCTTCTTTATGTGCTTCATTTTATGTTAACTTGTAATATAGATGATTTGTTTTCTATATACGTTTATCATTTTTCCTATTTTTATGTGCTTCCTTTTTTATGTGTTGTATCTCTTTACGATGTTTGAAAAATTTGATGAATATATATTTGAAAATTTAAGTAATGATATATTAATTTTTAATTATTTTTTATGGTTTTTTTTTTAAAATTGTTTGGCACTTGTCAAGATCTAAGTTAAATATGACACTTATCATAATCTGATGAGTTCTAATTTTGACACATTCCTCTTTATATAATAAGATTTCTTTGTTATTTTGTGTTTCCTTATATTTAAAAAGTAATAAAAATTTTCCAAATTTTTCTTGGTTTTAAGCGCTTCCTTTTAACCAAATATCAAGTTTCCTTTTTCTTGTTTATTCGCTTTATACACCTTTTCCTATTGTTCCTTGGCATTGATCTTCTCTTACTCTTCTTCCAACACGAGGTAAAAGAGACCAGCAGTAATGGAAACACATGGAGTATTAGAATATTAAGAAGATTGGAGTTCACAAGAGGATTCACTTGATTACGAAATTGACTATGGAGAGTCATGTGAAGAACAAGATGAATCATGTTCTAAACGTGATGTGATTCCAACCAGTTACTCACAAGGAGACTCAACAGATGAAGAGATAGAGGAGATGCAAGACTTAGGAGAAGCTCTCAAAGTAACATACGGAGTGATCACTAGATTTAAGGCTACAGAGTTAGCTAAACGAGTCAAGAGTTTACTCAAGAGGACGCAGCTAGGAGACTCAACACCAAAGGACATCTACAACATTTACACCTATGCAAATGAATAAGAACATCAAGGTAATACATTAAGTAACTAAGTGGTTATCTTGTACTCTTTTCCTATGCATGGTTTTGTCCCAATGGGCTTTCTATGCAAAGGTTTTTAACGAGACTTGATAATTAACTTTCGCCAAAGTTACTTCGTTATTTCTTGATCAAAGGATAGAAAATATCTTTCCTACTTAGAAAGATACTTCATTTCAAATTTAAACTCAAAAACAATCTTTTTGCATGTTTTCATTTAATTTCCAGCCTTTAAGACTTTTCTGTTATTTCCAAGAGAAGGTGCATGTGCCTTTCTCCTCTCCTATATAAAAGGCACGCTCTATCAATAAAAATCAATCAATTTTCATTCAAAAACCCTTGTTCTATTGACTCAAAACAATTCTAGGTGGTGAGAACCAAACCACCAGAATTCTGGATTTTCTTACAAGTGCAGTCTTCAGAGATCCATTCTACTCTGAAACAAGATCATCATCTCTTGTTTGTTTTAACATCCTTTTCATCTCTACTTTTTCCATATTCCGTTACCATCCAGTTTCATAAAGTGTTCTTCACATATAGTTGTCATTCTTTGCAAAAAGCTTCATTCAAAGATAAATATCCAAGGGGAATAGAATCAGGATCATATCATGTGGTATCAAAGAACTCTTTGAATCAAAGCTAAGTGTTTCTAAACCTTTTATTTCATTTAGATTTGTGAAGAACCTTAACTTGACCTTTCAACCTTCGTGCACGAAAACTAATACTGTTTTGAATCCTATTTCTATTTTCTATTTTTAAACATGTTTTGGGTGTTATTGTACTTGTGTACTGCGAATTTTTGTGTGTATGATACATGATATTGGAAAATACAACCATTACTCCATATATTATGGAGCAGTTCAAACAAATATTGATGCTTGGATCTCAACAAAGACTTGTTCAGCAACTTAGAGAAGAATGTGGGAAGCATTCTCCTTCTGAATCAGAACATACTCCTACACCTTCAGAAGCTGCTAGACTTGATAGAGAAGCAAGAGAGGCTAGAGCAGCAAGAGAAGCAGAACATAATAATCTGGGTTCTGATGATTATTATGGCAGCCATGGATCAGATCAGAGCAGGCTAGGTCATAGACATGGTAGAAACAATAAGGATCATGTGAGACAACAACTTGATCATATCAAAATCAAGTTTCCATCCATTCAAGACAAGAATGACCCTGAAGCTTATTTAGATTGGGAAAGGAAGATGGAATCCAACTTTGTTTGTCAAGGCACTTATGAACCCAACAAAGTGAAGATTGCCGTCTCTGAATTTAGTGATTATGCTTTATTATGGTGGAAACAGCTGAATATTACTAAGAGAAGATGTGGTGATCCAACGATTGCTACATGGCAGCAGCTCACAACCTGTATGGGAAGAAGGTTTGTACCAAATCACTACAACATAGAGTTTCTAAACAAACTAAGAAATCTCACTCAAGGCAACAACTCAGTTAGATATTATGATAAAGAGATAAAAACACTTCTTATTAGAGATGATTTGAATGAAGATGATGAAGTTACAATGTCTAGATTCTTGGTAGAACTAAACAGAGATATACAAGATAAACTAGAACTTCCGTCTTATCTAGATATTGAAGAGATGGTACACTAGGCTCAACTGATAGAAATTCATAATAAAAGAAGAACTATTAAACCAAGCATTACATCTGGATCAACTAAGCCTAAAGACTACAAGGACAATAAACCATCTTACAACAAAGGTAAAATGGGATTTCTCCAGATGGTGGTAGCTTACAAAGGTAAAGGACAACTAAGCCTCTACTACAATCAAAGATGAACCTAAACCAGATTACATAGGTAAAAGTATAGCTTCTTCAGATGGTGGCAGCAACCGTATCAGGTGTTTTAAATGTCAAGGAATGGGTCACATGGCAAAGAATGTACTAGCAATAAGACTTTCCTATTGCTTGATAATGGAGACATAATTCCTGAACATGAATCTAAATCTGAACCAGAAGAAGAAGGAGAAGCACCATCTGTTGGTGAGCTGCTTGTAGAAAGAAGAACTTTGAGTGTTCAAAACAAGACAGATGAAACAGAGCAAAGGGATAACTTTTTTCACACACGCTGTTTTGTTAAAGACAAAGTATGCAGCCTCATCATCGATGGAGGAAGTTGTACTAATGCAGCTAGTGAAAGTATGGTTGAGAAGCTGAATCAAAGACCATTAAATACCCTAGACCTTACCAACTACAATGGCTTAATGAGGGAGGAAAACTACATGTTACTCTTCAAGTTATTGTACCTTTTATTATTGGAAAATAGTAGATGAAGTTTTGTGCGATGTTAAGCCCATGGGATCAAGTCACATATTGTTGGGAAGGCAGTGGCAATTGTATAGAATAGTTATACATGATGTCTACACCAACAAGTACTCATTCGAATTCAAAGACAGAAAATTTACACTCCTACCTTTAACTCCTAGTCAAATATTTCAAGATCAACTTCTTATGAAGCTTAAGAATGATAAGGAAAAGGAGAAACCTATGAGTACCAACCTCTATATTAAACCTAGTGAAGTTAAACAAACTCTTTTTCAGATAAACCAATTTTTTTTTGTCTATATAGAAGTTTTTGTGAGTTTCACTAACCTTGCACTGCAACTTCCTAGTGGTATGTCTAAACTATTGCAGGAATATAGTGATGTTTTTTCTGAAGAATCAACAAAAGGTCTTCCACCAATTCATGCCATATAACATCAAATAGACTATATTTTAAGAGCAACACTACCTAATAGAACAGCCTACAGGACAAATCATGTTGTGACTAAAGAAATTTAGAGGCAAGTTGAAGAGTTGATGAGCAAAGGCCACATAAGAGAAAACATGAGTCCTTGTGTTGTACTAGTCTTACTTGTACCTAAAAAGGATGGCACATGGAGAATGTGTGTGGATTGTAGAGCCATCAACAATATCAGTGTAAAGTATCGCCACCCTATTCCTATTCTAGATGAGTTAAGTGTTTCCACTATCTTTTCTAATATTGATCTTAAAAGTGGTTATCATCTTATTAGGATGAAGGAAGGTGATGAGTGGAAATTGCTATTAAAACCAAACATGGGATATATGAGTGGCTTGTTATGCCATTTGGTTTAACAAATGCACCTAGTATTTTTATGAGATTAATTATGGACTTGTAAACTTCATAGGAGTATTCATTGTTGTTTACTTTGATGATAAACTGATTTATAGTAAGGATTTAGAAGAGCATCTTAAGCATATCAGTTCTATTCTAGATATTCTTAGGAAAGAATCTCTCTATGCTAATTTGAATAAATGCACTTTTTGTGTGTATAACCTTGTCTTCTTAGGTTTTGTAGTAAGTGCAGATGGTGTTAAAGTCGAGGAGCAAAAGATAAAATATATCAAAGATTAGCCAACTCCTAAAACTGTTGGAGAAGCAAGAAGCTTCCATGGACTTGCTGGTTTTTATATGAGGTTTGCCAAAGACTATAGTACTAAGCAGCACCACTTACTAAAGTGATTAAGAAAGAAGTGGGATTCAAATGGGAAGAATCTCAAGAACAAGCATTTCATACCGTCAAAGAGAAGCTCACTAACTCTCCTTTACTTATGCTACCAGAATGATTGAAAACTTTTGAAATAGAATGTGATGCATCTAGTATTGGAATCGGAGATCTTTTGATGCAGGATAAGAAACCAATTGCTTATTTCAGTGAGAAACTCGGAGGATCAACAATCAACTATACTACTTATGAAAAAGAGCTTTATGCATTGGTGACATTACAAACTTGGCAGCATTATCTTTGACCCAAGGAGTTTGTCATTCACACATATCATGAGTCACTGAAACATCTCAAGGGACAAAAAATGCTGAACAATAGACATGCTCGATGGATAGAGTTTATAGAAACTTTTCCGTATGTCATTAAGTACAAAAAATGTAAAGAAAATGTAGTAGCTGATGCATTTTCCAGAAGGTACACTCTACATCTTCTCTAAATTCTAAACTCATAGGATTTGAATTGTTAAAGGATCTATACAAAACTGATCAGGAGTTTAGTAAACCTTACAAGAGTTGTGAAAAGTTTTCTAGTAGTAACTACTATAGGAAAGATGATTATCTGTTTTATAATCATAAACTTTGTGTGCCTACTGGTTCTGTGAGAGAATTACTAGTTAGGGAATCTCATGGAGGTGGTTTTGCTGGACATTTTGGTGTATCAAAGACTCTTAAAGCATTAAAAGATCATTTCTATTGGCCTCATATGCGCAAAGACGTTGAGAAAATCTGTGCTAGATGTCCTATTTGCAAACAAGCTAATTCTAAGGTTCAATTGCATGGTTTGTATTCTGCTTTGCCTATTCATTACATCTTTGGACTGATATCTCTATGGACTTTGTAGTAGGATTTCCTAGGACTAAAACTGGTAGGTATTCTATTTATGTTACTATAGATAGATTCTCTAAGATGGCTCATTTTATAGCTTGTCATAAGACTGATGATGCTGTTAATGTTGCTAATCTATTCTTTAGAGAAGTTGTGAGATTACATGGAATGCCTAGGGTGATAGTTTCTGATTGAGATACCAAGTTTCTTAGTCATTTTTGGAAAATTTTGTGGGCTAAGTTAGGTACCAAACTGGCATTTTCTACTACCTGTCATCAACAAACTGACGGCCAAACTGAAGTGGTAAATAGATCATTATCTACATTGCTTAGAGCGTTGGTAAGAAGTAATGTAAAGTCTTGGGAAGAATGTTTGCCTCATGTTGAATTTTCTAATAATCATGTACAACATTCTGCCACAATTTTTTCACCATTTGAAATTGTTTATGGATTTAATCCCTTATCTTCTTTGGATTTGATTTCTTTACCTTTAAGTGAAAGATACATCTTATATGGAAAGAAGAAAGGTGAACAAGTTAAGAAGATACATGAGAAAGCTAAGCATAACATAGAACATAAAACCAGATTATATGCTAAGCAAGCTAATAAGGGAAGAAAGGAGATGATCTTTAAGGAAGGTGATCTAGTGTGGGTTAACCCAAGGAAAGAAAGATTTCCAGCTGAAAGGAAGTCTAAGTTGATACCTAGAATCGATGGACCATTTAAAGTGACTAGGAGAATCAACAATAATGCATATTAAATTGATCTCCAAGGGAAGTATAATGTGAGTAATTCATTTAATGTTTATGATCTTATTCCTTACGTTGCAGATTCGAATTTAAGGTCAAATCCTTATAAAGTGGGAGAGGATGATGTGATTGCAACCAGCTACTCACAAGGAGACTCAACAAATGAAGAGATAGAAGAGATTAAGACTTATGATAAGCTCTCAAAGTAACAGATGGAGTGATCACTAGAGCTAAGGCGAAGGAGTTAGCTAAAGAAGTCAAGAGTTTATTCAAGAGGATGCAGCTAGGAGACTCAACACCAAATGACATCTACAACATCTACACCTATGCAAATGAAGAAGAAGATCAAGGTAATACATTAAGTAACTAAGTGGTAATCTTGTACTCTTTTCCTTTGCATGATTTTGTCCCAATGAGTTTCTATGCAAAGGGTTTTTAACGAGGCTTGATAATTCACTTTCGCCAAAGTCACTTAGTTGTTACTTGATCAAAGGATAGAAAATATTTTTCTACCTAGTAAGATATTAGATTTTGAATTTAAACTCAAAAACTATCTTTTTGCATGCTTTCATTTAATTTCCAGTCTTTAAGACTTTTATGTTATTTCCAAGAGAAGATGCATGTACTTTTCTCTTCTCCTATATAAAGGGCACGACTCTATCAATAAAAATCAGACAATTTTCATTCAAAATCCCTTGTTCTAATGACTCAAAACAATTAGAAGTAGTGAGAACCAAACCACCGTAATTTTGGATTTTGTTACAAGCGCAGTCTTCATAGATTTATTCTATTCTCAAACAAGATCATCATCTCTTGTTTGTGTTAACATCTTTTTCGTCTCTTTTTTTTCTATATTCTATTACCATCAAGTTCCAGAAAGTGTTCTTCACATATAGTTGTCATCTTGTACAAAAAGCTTCATTCAAAGATAAAAATCCAAGGGGAATAGAATCAGGATCGTATCAAAACTAGAAGAAGAACTTTATCATTCTGATTTTGAAGAAGATCCTGTTGAAGAAAGGCTTCAACCAAAACCTCCGGACTACAACAATCAACTAAGTTGGTATCAAGAGGTGGAAGCAAACAAATCCGATGAAGGAATCTATGAATTACAATGGGAAAATTGCCGAAAAAACTCTCAAGTTAATGGAAAACGCCGAAAAAACCTCCAACTATCATGTAGTCAAAAAAAAAAACTTGAATTAATGTTGATTTTTCCAAATTAATATCTAACTCTGGTTGACTGGAACAAATTAGACCCAACGTTAGTCAAACTTAATGGATTGTTAAGTTTGACCAACATGAGGTCTATTTTGGCTTCACGAACCAAAACTCGGTATTTATTTGACCAAATATAAAAAGTTAAATATTTTTTTGACCCTGTGTATATATACATTTACTAATTATAATATAATTCTTTTATATATTTTTTTGATGAAATATTAAATTTATAAATCAAAGAACATAAAGTTTATTTACAATCAATGCTTTGGAAAAAAACCACAAGCTGGAAAAAGCATGTAAGAAAACGGGATTGAAATCCTTAAGGAGGGGGTGTACTCGGTGTTTGCCTCGTTAAAACCTGGATCTAGAAAACCTTGTGGGATAAAACTAGAAGTAGGAAAAAGAGTACAAAGCACACGAGTACCACCTAAGGATTGGGAAAATGCGGACTGAGCAAGGCTGGTAAAGCGGAGACGTTGAGCTACCGTGATGCTTGTTGCCATCGGGTTTGAAGATTGGAAAAGGGAGATGTTGAGTCATATGCAAGACTTGTAATACGGTTGGTTATTGTTTGATGAATACGGTTCCGAAGTATGGAAGGTAGGTTGGGCCGTTGTGAATGGATGCGATTGTTCCGCTCCCTCCAGATGTGGTAGATGGAAGTTTGAAAGCACATATTTAGCAGGATGACGTCTAATCGCTGGTGAGATGGATGGCAGAGCGAGCGAAGAGCGGTTGTCCAGTCAGGTGAGAGATAACAGTGGAGAAGGGTGGAGGTCAAATCCGACCAGACCGTGTAAGAGTACAGACAAGCGAAAAAGAGATGGTCGCGAGTCTCATCTCTTTCCCCACATAATGGACAATGTTGCAAATGTCCCCAACTACGCATCCTTGCCCCTATAGATAACCTGTCAAGTACAGCAAGCCAAGAGATGAACGCATATGGTGGAATTTCCTGAGAAAACCAAATCGTTTTTGACCAAGGTAGGGTCGGGTATGAACAACTTAGCTATTTCCATGTTGAGGCAGAGGAGAAGGTGGGTTTGTAATCTTGTCCGTGCTTCCATAACGGCTGGTCGGGACCACTTGATGGTTGGGGTGGTCGGAGGTTCACCATCACATCATGTAAGTCATGAAGGTGCGGGACCCTGGAACGTCGTAAGTGCCATCCAATCTGATTTGCTGCATCAGCTACACAAGAATTACGGGCGATATTGAGTTCCCGCAACCCGGTAGGACCTGCACGATCAAATAAAACACCCAATGAAGACCAACATTCGAACCAGAAGGAAGTGGATTTCCCATCATTGATGCGAGTGGTTAGGAAAGGTGCAGCGATGGGTCGGATCTTCATCAACTTTCTCCATATCCATGAGCCACGTTCTGGAAGGGTAGGATCCCAGAAAGTGGATCCCTGGAGCATGTAAAGTCTGATCCAATCTTCCCAAAGTGATGAATTGGTGGAGTGTAACCGCCATATGAGTGAAAGAGAGAAGACCAGGGAAGTGTCTTCTAGCTGGCGAATACCCAAGCCGCCTGCCGCTCGAGGTTTACAAACATCGTGCCAGGCAAGCTTGGATTGATAGTGATTAGTTGGAGAGCCCGGCCATAAGAAGTTGTTACACAAGCTATTGATTTCCCGTAGAAAGCTCTTGGGTAGGCGAAACGCAGATTGCCAGAAGTTGACCGTACTAACAACCACCGATTGGATCAGTTGTTGTCGACCTGCAAAAGAGAGAAGTTTCATAGCCCAAGAAGACATGCGTGAACAGATTTTATCAATGAGAGGGAGGTAGTCAAGTCGAGAAAGACGCTTAGTTATCAAAGGTAAGCCAAGGTAACGGATCGGTAGCTCTTCTCATTGGAGTCCGAGAGCAGCAGCCATTCCCGAGAGAGCTGGATGGGGCTGTTGGGTGAGAAAGATGGAAGACTTATGCACATTAATTTGAAGGCCAGAAGCTAGTCCGAAAGTCTGCATGACCTGCAAAATGCCATCTAAAGAGGACGGTCGTCCATCACAAAACACTAGAATATCATCAGCAAAACAAAGGTGGGTGAGAGATAGGGATTGGCATTGGGGGGTGGAAACCAAATTGGCCACAACCAGCGGCCACATCTAGGAGTTTAGAAAGGACGTTATTTGCAATAACGTAGAGATAGGGTGAAAGGGCACAACCTTGTCGAATA
>OVBE01005374.1:0-19935 GCA_900406425.1 Iberis pinnata | reverse complement strand
ACAAGAGGATGTGGTATATGCCACTAACAGAACGGCTAAAGAGATTGTATCAGTCTGAGAAAACAACTGCGGCAATGAGATGGCATTCTGAGCATAGATTTGATGGAGAGATTATACATCCTTCTGATGCCGAAGCTTGGCTTCATTTTCAGTCTACTTATCTGGATTTTGCATGCGAGAGAAGAAATGTGTATCTCGGATTAAGTACAGATGGATTCAGCCCATTCGGGAAGCATGGAAGACAATATTCTCTATGGCCAGTGATCGTGACACCTTATAACTTGCCGCCATCTTTGTGTATGAACCGAGAGTTTCTATTTCTCTCTGTTCTTGTGCCTGGGCCGGAGCATTCGAAACGAGCACTTGACATTTTTTTGCAGCCATTAATACATGAGTTGAACTTGTTATGGGAGTTTGGGGAGGATGTGTATGATGTGTCGCTAAAACAAAATTTTAAGATGCGTGCGGTTTTAATGTGGACGATAAGCGATTTTCAGCGTATGGCATGTTATTAGGATGGACAACTCATGGGAGATTATCATGTCCATATTGTAACGATGACACCAACTAATTTCAGCTGACAAATGGAAGGAAAACATGTTGGTTTGATTGTCACCGAAGATTTTTGCCCCCAAATCATCCATATCGTCGATCAACTACATTGCTCACAAAAAAGAGATGTGTTGAAGGTCCACCAAAAGAATTAGATGGCAATGATCTACTGAAGCAGTTGCTAGAATTCGGTGTCGAGATGACCAGTGATGCTAATGTTGGTGGGAATGTAGAGAATCATAATTGGCATAAGAAAAGTATATTTTGGGAATTGCCTTATTGGGCAACGCATTTGTTGAGGCATAATCTAGATGTCATGCATGTTGAGAAGAACTTCTTAGCCAACATTATGAACACCATGCTTAATGTCCAAGGGAAAACCAAAGACAATTTGAAGTCTAGATTGGATTTTCCGGGCATTTGTTCTCGTCCTCAGCTTCACATCACGGATGATGGAAGATGTCCAATTCTTTCATTTATATTATCTAAGAATGCAAAGGATGAGTTCTTTTGCTGGATTATTCAGAAGGTCCGATTCCCCGATGGATACGCATCTAATCTGAGAAATTGTGTCGATATCGGAGAGGGCAAGTTCATTGGTATGAAAAGTCATGATTTTCACGTGGTGATGCAACGCCTTCTCCCTTTATATTTTGAGCATCTCCTTCCAATAGATGTTCACGAAGCCATTGCAGGTATTAATTAATTTATTTTTGAAAAATTTTGTTATATGTTTGAATTATTGATTACTTATAACGTTTTCTCAAATTTCACCGGTTAGAGCATTGTTTCGGGATATTAGCCAAAGGACTCTTACGGCGGATGGTATTTCCACATTACAGAGGAATATACCGAAGATCCTATGCGATTTGGAGAAGATTTTCCCACCGTCATTCTTCGATGTTATGGAACATATAACCGTTCACCTTCCTCGTGAAGCATCACTAGGTGGACCGGTTCAATATCGGTGGATGTACCCTTTCGAGAGGTATATGTTTCACTTGAAGAAGAAGGTCAAAAATCTTAGCATAGTAGAGGGTTCTATTGTTGCACAGACCATCAACGAAGAAGCAGCAAATTTTGCATAATATAATTTTCCAAAAAGTGTTCGTACGAAAGCCGAAGAACTTCTCGACATGATGACGGTGGAGAACATCATACGTATCCCGCTTACGTCCCAAGTGTTTTCCGGCAAATTGGACGACTAAGCGGAAAAGAAAAGACTCGCCAACTTACGGAGCAGGAATGGAGACATCTACATATATATATCCTCACTAACTGTGAAGATATGTTAGAGTATGAAAGGTAAATTGACTTGCAAACATTACTTTTTTAAATTGTGGGCTATAACTTTTATATCTTATAACTCTGTAGGATATACTTGGCTATGGTTCGTGGTTACTTTCCAGATAAATCTGAAGCCGAAGTAGATGCTCTTAAACTGGAAGAGTACTACAAGTGGCTACAATATTTTGTAAGTTTCCCTTACCCCTTTTAAGCTTATTGTGTTGATTTGGGAGCATTTGAACGGTTAGTTTAGGGTTTTGAGGAATTTTTGGGTTTTTAGAAACTTGAGAGATGTGGGTTAATATTGATGCTTTTGATTGATTTAGAATTGTTTAGTGTATGTATAATTGTTTGTTTGAGTTTGATTTGTATTGTGGGGTGACAAATTTGATGAATTTTGTAATGTTAGGTTTTTAGAAAGTTTAGGAATTTGGGGGAAATTTGATTTTGTTGTTGAATTTAGAAAAGTTAGGGTTTTTAGAAATTTTTTGAGTTTAATGATATTTGTAAACAAAATGAGAATTTTACAAAATTTGGAATGTAAAGTTCGAATGAATTTAACAAATTGTGTGTTTTTAGAAAGTTTTTAAGAATTAAAGGATTTTAAAAAAAATTGTGTTTTGTGTTTTAAGGGTTTTTAACTAATTTTGTTAATTTTTATGAAATATAAAATTTATATAATGTTTAATTTGAAATATACTATAATTTCAGTAATTACGGTAAATTTACTTTTTCCATGGGGTCGGGACGATTCAACACCCCAGAAAATGTTGGTGGTTCTTCCTCAGGACTGGGGTCTTTCTCGACGCCTTCCGGCACTTATGTGCAGGAATCTCACGTATCTCCCGAGCAGCTACGTCTTGACCATCAGCTCCCACAAACGCTTACATTAGATAAGCTGTTGGTCCAACCGGGATGTGAGCGTTTGTCGTACTTGGATCAAAGTGGTGCGGAGGGGATGACGTGGTTTCCAACTTCAGATAACGGAATCATGAAGTGCATCAAGTCTCTGATGCAATCCATTCTTTAGAAACCGTATGGGAAGTTTACGGACTTCACTCCTGAGGATAAGGAAGTTTGGTTATACTGCTTCGCGGTAAGAAATATTTTTAAGTATTAAGTTACATTTTAATTTACTAACATTAACTCTTTAAATCATGTAGCAACAATTCAACTAGAATCCTGCCATGACCCCTGAAGTGCGGATGGAGTTCAGGGCTAAAGCGGCGAAGACTTTCTCCAACCACATGTATTCATGGAAGGAGGCTTGGTACAAGACCAGACAGAAGCACACACACATGCCTGCAAATCTCCTTGACAGACTCATACAGTACTGAGAAAAAGAAGACACGAAAAAAGGTCGGAGAAGAACTCAAAGAACCGGAAGAGCGAGTGGGACAGTAGGGGGATGTCGACTAGCAACGCTGGTGCTAGGAGTTCGTTCACCCGCTCGGGTGATCTAGTATGATTTAAAACTAGAATCTAGTAAATTTTTCGTTTTCATTAATACCATCTAACTTTTATTTCTTGAATAGCGGGCTAAGACCGGCTAGGAGCTGTCAGCCCTTGATATTATAGAAGATCTCCACACGAACAAGAAGACTGGAGAAGTTCAAGACCAGCTGGCTCGGGAGGTTCTCGACAACTCTAGAAGGCGTATCGAGGAGATCCGGCAAACTCAGGCATCTCAAGGGGGAAGCGACGAAATCCCATTTGAAACAGTAAATGATGTTGTTTCTCAGGTAATTAATATGTAAATTTAATTATATATTATTGCATGTCATTGATACTAATAATTGTTTTCTTATTTCATACTATGAAGAAGTCCAAGGGTCAACTTACGGGTTTGGGAACATGGCTTCTTATTGCTTCCCAGGATCGGGATCCCGTTCAACGACTCAATATGAGGAGTTGAGGAGGAAGAACGAGGAGATTGAGAGAATGAAGATGAAAATGGATGCACAAGCGAAGCATATAGAGGCGATGAAGGCATTGCAAGAAGAGCGCGATGCTCATATGGAAGCCCAGATGGAGGCGATGTGGGCGAAACAAGATAGGATGGCAAGTTCATGAGACGTTTTCCGGGGTAGACTAATATTGTTATCGTTTTTTCTAATTACAATTTCTAGAATATTTTGAATTTTTATGCATATTTTAATTTAAATTTCAAGTTCAATTTAACTTTTAATTTATTAAATATTCTGAAATTTATTTTAATTTTAATATTTTTATTTTATTTTTTTATTATTTTATTTTTTTATTTTTTATTTTTTTAAAAAAATTAAAATATCCGTCGATAATCCGTTTTTTTAAGGATCCGTCGATTTTCCGTCACTTTTTGACGGCATAATTATCCGTCACTTTTTGACGGCATAAATATCCGTCACTTTTTAAGGATCCGTCACCGACGGAAAATTACCGACGGCTTATCGATGGCATAATTATCGACGGATTATCCATCGGTTATCTGTCAATAATATTCCATTGATAATTACCGACGAAAAATCGACAGAAATAGAAAACCGACCACCTACAATCGACGGACCGTTTTCGTCGGTTTTCCGTCGATTTACCCTCTTTATTGACGGAAAATCGACGGATATGCCCGTCGGTTTTAGCGTGTTTTTTTGTAGTGGTAATATACGGTCAACTAGACGGTCTGTTGTGCCGAAATAGACAAAATAAATGAAGATTTTATTTTTTTATTTTTATAAATAATTTATACTTTACACTAAAATTTTATATACTATTTTATATTTGATATATTATACTTTACTAAATACATAAAATAGTTTATAATTTATTTACTTTTTATTAAAATTAATAATCTACGGACCGACTAGCTATCCCACAGATAAAATTCCGTTAAACTCGCGGTCTATAAGGTTTTATTTTAAGTATGTTTAAAAAAAAGTACTTGATTATTTAATTTTCTTAGAAGTCACTTAGTATAACATGTTTGGTTGATCTTCTGATGAATTACGTTACTGTCTGATAAAAAATTGAAGTGGAAGGATGATAACAATGTAAATGATAAAAGAGTCTTTTTAGCAAATATGTACTTTATATTTTATAATTGGATAATTGGGTACCTTTTAGTTTTAATTTAGAATTAGGTATTTTTTAGGATTTGCTGATTTTGACTTATGTTTTTTTCCAAAAATATCTCTGTCCAATTTAATACGTAAAACTAATTTCATTAATTTTAATATATANTTTTTTTTTTTTTTTTTTTTTTTTTGAGAAATAGTAAAAAGCTAATATATAAATTATATGTTTCCTAAATTCTAAGTTGTTGGTTATGAAAAATAGATTTTCACATATCTTGTTCTTCAACGTTTTTAACACGCACGCATACTTGTTCTCTACTGTTTTATTTTTTGTTTCACGCAAACCATACGTGATGGTTGATGAGAAGATTGAAAAAACTTGTTTTGTGAAAAAACACGTTTTTGACGGGAAACGTGGTGCTTGCATTTTTGGAGGGAAAACGAGTTTTCGTGTTTTTGGTGGGAAAATGAATTTTCGCGTTTTTGGCAGAAAAATGAGTTCTCGCGTTTTTGACGGGAAAACACGGAAACGTGTTTTTAACGGTAATTTGGTTTCCGTGTTTTTGGCGACAAAACGTGTTTCCGCGTTTTGGTGGGAAAAAGTGAATCTACGCTTTTGGTGACAAAACATGTTTTCGTGTTTTTGGCGAGAAAATGCGTTTTCGTGTTTTTGGCGAAAAAATGTGTTTTCGCGTTTTTGGCGAAAAAATGCATTTTCGCATTTTTTGGCGGGAAAATGTGTTTTTGGCGGGAAAATCGGTTTCCACGTTTTTGGCGACAAAATGTGTTTACGCGTTTTGGCGGGGAAATGCATTTTTGTTTTTTTGGCAGGAACATGCGTTTTCGCGTTTTTGGCGGAAAAATGCGTTTCCACGCTTTGGGCGAGAAAACGTGTTTCGTGTTTTTGGTGGGAAAATGCGTTTTCGCGTTTTTGAAGGGAAAATGTGTTTCTGCGCTTTTGACGAGAATACTTGTTTTCGTGTTTTTGGTGGGAAAATGTGTTTATGCGTTTTTAACGAAAAAAACGTGTTTTAACATTTTGGGCCTAAAATGATATTTTAGGGAATTTAAATTTTTGGATGAGTTTTAGGTTCATCTCAACCCTGCATAGAAACTCATCCAAAATATCCAATTATTTTGGATGCATTTTAGATTTGTATCCGGATGCAGTATTCAGCTAAGGTACACAATTACAACTAAACGAACAACATCATGTATTTGTAGCTAGATACTACATCCATTTAAGAAAACGAACAGGCTCTAAACGTTGAGACCTTTTAATCGGAAATTTCTGGAATAGTTGAAGAACCATATACTATTTCTTATAATTGTTGCATTAGGCTTATGAAACTTTGCATATCTGTAGCTTTTGAAAGAACTTGTTAGTTGTGAACCAATAACAAGAATGGTGAACCATGACCAACAATCGTGAATCATACGCTACTTTATGAATGTTAATTATGAATGATGAATGTGAATAGTGAATCTTCTATGTGAAATATTGATATAAACATGTTATATACTTGTGATTATTAACATATCTTGTGAATGCATAAGTTATCTTTGATTTCAAACGTCAAAATTGTAAATAGATCGAATGATTTGTGAACGATTCATGAGGAGTGTGCATAACTTGTGTGAATTGTGAATCATAACTTTAAACTGTGAATCTAAAGGGTACCAGTCAAAAAGACCACATACATTTGAAGTTTATCAAACCACATACATTTTAAGTTTTTAGTCAAACAAAAAGATCACATGTGTTTCAAGTTATTAGATCATAAACATGAAACAAAGGAGGAATACAAATGATAAACAGAAAAAAGGTGTCAACCGGAATACAAGAACAACTAAGTGCCTAATTCATCTCTGTTAGCAAGCTTCTGGAATTCAATCTTTACTATTTCCATTAGAAAATCTTTCATATAATGCAACTCAATCTCGATGGCATATTAACATCGGTTAGTCTCTCATTGTCATCCATTTACTGTCAAATATATAAAGAACATATTGAAAATCATAATCAAAAGAAACAAAAACAAGCAAGTAGCAGAATCAGTGAAATTCACGTGACTTAGCTTTTGCTTTAAAAAAAAACAAAAAAATACATGTTCAAGATTATCAATCATGCACAATGTTCCCATTTTCAAAGTGCAGTTTTCTAATTTTACAGATTAAGTATGCAACGTCTAAGGTGTCAGTTGACAAAAGGTTAAAACCGTAGTTTCCTAGCACTAAAATATCTTATAAACAATGATTGAGAAAAGTATTTCTTTAACAAATTTGAAAATTTTTTAGTAAAATGTTCAATTTGCCGAAAAACACTTGGGACGTAAGCGGGATACGTAGTATGTTCTCCACCGTCATCATGTCGAGAATTTCTTCGGCTTTTCGTACGAACATTTTTTGGAAAATAATATTCTGCAAAATTTGCAGCTTCTTCGTTGATGCTCTAAGCGACAATAGAACTCTCTACTCTGCTAAGATTTTTGACCTTCTTCTCAAGGGAAATATATACCTCTCGAAAGGGTACATCCACCAATATTGAACTGGTCCACCTAGTGATGCTTCACGAGAAAGGTGGACGGTTAGATGTTCCATAACATCTAAGAATGACGGTGGGAAAATCTTCTCCAAATCGCACAGGATCTTCGGTATATTCCTCTGTAATGTGGAAGTACCATCCGCGGTAAGTGTCCTTCGGCTAATATCCCGAAAGAATGCTCCAGTCGCTGAAATTTGAGAAAACGTTATAAATAATCAATAATTAAAATATATAACAAAATTGCACAAAAATAAATTAATCAATACCTGCAATGGCTTGGTGAACATTTTGGAAGGAGATGCTCAAAAGAAAAAGGGAGAAGGCGTTGCATCACCACGTGATAATCATGAATTTTCATACCAATGAACGTGCCATCTCCGATATCAACACAATTTCTCGGATTAGATGCGTATCCATCGGGGAATCGGACCTTCTGAATAATCCAGCGAAAGAACTCGTCCTTTGCATTCTTAGATAATTTAAATGCAGGAATTGGACATCTCCCATCATCCATTATGTGAAGCTGAGGACGAGAACAAATGCCCGGCAAATCCAATCTAGACTTCAAATTGTCTTTGGTTTTCCCTTGGACATTAAGCACGGTGTTCATAATGTTGTCGAATTAGTTCTTCTCAGCATCCATGACATCTAGATTATGCCTCAACAAATGTGTTTCCCAATAAGGCAATTCCCAAAATATGATTTTCTTATGCCAATTATGATTGTCTCCGTAACTATCATAATGGCTATGTCTATTTCCACCAACATTAGCATCATTGGTCATCTCTACACCAAATTCTAGCAACTGCTTCAGTAGATCATTGCCATCTAATTCTTTTGGTGGACCTTCAACACATCCATTATTTGTGAACAATGTAGTTGATGGACGATTTGGATGATTTGGGGGCAAAAATCTTTGGTGACAATCAAACCAACATGTTTTCCTTCCATTCGTTAGCTGAATTGAGTTGGTGTCATCGTTACAATATGGACTTGATAGTCTCTCGTGAGTTGTCCATTCTGATAACATGCCATACACTGGGAAATCTCTTATCTTCCACATTAGAACCGCACGCATCTTAAAGTTTTTTTTAGCGGCAGATCATACACCTCCTCCCCAAACTCCAATAATGAGTTCAACTCATGTATCAATGGCTGCAAAAATATGTCAAGTGCTCATTTCGGATGCTTTGGCCCATGCAAAAGAACAGAGAGAAATAGAAACTCTCGGTTCATACACAAAGATGGCGGTAAGTTGTAAGGTGTCACGATGACTGGACATAGAGAAAATTGTCTACCATGCTTCCCGAATGGGCTGAATCCATATGTACTTAATCTGATATATACATTTCTTCTCTCGCATGCAAAATCCGGATAATTAGACAGAAAATGACGCCAAGCTTCGGCATCAGAAGGATGTGTAATCTCTTCATCAAATCTATGCTCAACATGCCATCTCATTGCCGCAGCTGTTCTCTCAGACTGATACAATCTCTTTAGCCGTTCTGTTAGTGGCATATACCACATCCTCTTGTAAGGCACTAAAACTCTACCGAATGTTTGGTTTTTGTCTTCTCTCCAATAAATCATACAATTCTCGATACACACATCTATAACCTGATACGGCAATTCAAGTCCAGAAACAAGTTTTTGTATCTCGTAATATGAACCCGGAGCATTGTTATCTTCTGGAAATATATCCTTTAATAAATTGGCTATTGCGTCAATTGCATCCTGAGGAAAATTATAGTCCATCTTTATCCCCATCAACCTACTTGCTGATGATAAAGGCGAATGGTCATCTCTACATCCTCTATATAATGGCTCATTCGCTGCGTCTAGAATACCAAAAAACGGTCGCGCTTCTACATTAGGTGCTTCATTCGAAACTTGCGCCGACTCTATATTTTCCCTATAAACATCATTAACCATTTGAACTGTTTTTTACCCAAAAATCTAATTCCGTAATAGGTTCCTCTATCATATCGGCCAATTGCACACTACCGCTACTATAGCAATAATATTGGTCGTTCTCCATGTAAATACCAAATCTTATAACCCGGCATAAAACCATTCATATATAAGTGTTGCCATACTATATCTATCCTAATATTGCGAGAATACCGACATAAAGAACATGGATATTTTAACTTACGATTGTTTGGTTTCCGAGGTTGTCGACATGCTAATTCCATGAACTCTATAACACCATTTACATATACCTCGTTCAAAAGATTTGTCTCGGGATTCATCCGTTCACCATCCATCCATGATCGAAAATAAGGTGGAGTGGACATTTTATAAGTTTGTTTGTGAAATTGTGAATTTGGGAATGGGAGGGGTGCTTAATTTATAGAACTAAATATCGACGGAAGTCCGACGGATTTTCCGTCGATACATACGAATATAGCCGTTTGACAACGGCTAAAAACGGTCACCTTCAAACGGGCAAATTTCGTCCCAAAAACCGACGGAAAATCGACGGATTCAGTCCATCGATAAAATTCCGTCGATTTTAATCAACAGATTGGTTCCATCGATAAATTAATTGACGGACTCTCCTTCCGTCGATTTTCTGTCGATTTTTCCGGTCAGATTTTGGCATGTTTTCTTGTAGTGATACATGTAGAGTTTATATATCGCACCTTAAATTACTTGTAAATAATTTAAACTTGCATCAAAAGTAAACTACTGGTGACATTAACTGGTGGAGTAAACATGGTTATTTTCCTCCCATGAAGCAAAACATGAGCCCTCACATATGTTTGAAATGACTTGGCACAATTTAAGATATTTTTTAAACTTAGTGTAAACAGCAATAGTAGCACGCTCAGATTTAGGGCTGGAGCGATGATCAACCTCTGAAAGTCGATATTCTGGCTCACGAAGAAGAGAGCCATGAAGGGAACCAAAAAGAGGATGAGTCTCCGGGAGACAAGCAACTGGGAGAGGTATGTGATCATCTTCCTCCTGATCATGTGAAAGAGGAAAGACAAAAGAATATTGGGTTAACATGCCACAATTAAAACAAAAGCTTCCAGAGGCACTCGTAGACAAAGCAGAGAACGGTCAGCTCCCCATACGCATCAAGGTGTATATGTCCAGGAGTCCATAAACGCGAATCCAAAAAAGAATGTGTTGCATGTAGGTTGGAACACGACGGTGGGCCCAATGATCAATCACCAGCAACGAGTCCCTGTAAGTCCAAGGGCCATGCTCTAGAAGAAAAGGAGATGATGTTCGGAGGTGAAGTAGAACTGAATGGAGTCATCATCGTACACTTGACCCGAGACTTTATCATGCAGATGCCATGCTTTGGTCATCGTGTTTTTGATGCCAAGGAGATTCTGATGGTCGAGATTCAGGCCACGAACGTTGAGATTGAGGCACGAGTTACGATCTAATTTACGACGAGTGTCAGGCGAGAGTCAAAGAGGTTGCATGTCAACTCCAATAGTTAGATCTTGGATACTTCGCCACAGATCTGACGCCATGCGAGGAATAAAACTGGCGAAAGGAGAAAAGCCCGAAAGCAGAAAGAGAAAAAAAAAATACAATGAAGATAGTAAGAGAAGTGGGATACAGAGTAGATGGAAAGAGACAGTGTACAAAAGGAGCAGAGACAGCAGTGAAAACACTGTGGCGTGTAAGAGAGGAAACAGAAGAGTTTGGTTTCATGCATTAGAGAGAAAAAGTGATTTCAAGCGTGAAGATTATTTGCGGGTACCAAAAAAAAGTGGAATAGTCGCCTGATGAGAAAGGTTTTTCCTAGAATTATAGTTTTCCGTGAGAGGTAATTTGCTTTTATCCATGTCACTTATTGATCAATTATATTTTATTTTGTAGTTCTTCTTATACTGTTGCTGTCTCTTTAAACACGTTATACTCGATCGTCAAATGTACATTGATGAAACGGGGAAATCATTTAGCAGAAAAAACATGTTTTAGGTCCACATAAATTATGAAACAATATGCGTACAATATTTCGTACTAGTGCACAAATGACGTCAAGTGGTGACTATCCACTGTGCACTTCTCATCTATCCATCGTTTCTCTATTCTAATTATTTTTTTATTATTTGAATTTTCCTCTAAAATTTGTTGACGATATTATGTGGTAATGAATGGAGACATAAAAATTCGCGGTTTTTGTGAAGTGCGGTTGAAATCCGCATTCTTTCCCCAATCAACAAAATTAGTGTCACGCATATAATTAACTATTAAAAAATAGAATAATAATACTATACTGTTGCGGGTCATCAAAATATGAAGAAAAATGAATATTGTGCTTAACCTGAAAAATTGATGCGGTTTTGGGACGAAAAGCGGTTTTCATTTTTTTGTTGTCGCTCAAGTTTTTATTTTTTTCACTTTTTAACGTTTAATTACTGTGTTATCATAAAAGTAGAATAGAATTCAATAACACCTTTTTTGTCAATATCACTAAACTTATCAAAAATATCAAAATACAAATTGGAAAATATGAAAATAATATTTTTCTAGTTTTAGTTACAAAATATTTCAAGATTCAATTGTCTCAGTAAACTACAAAAATGGTTAATATTAAAAATGTATACTTATATATAGAGATTTTATTAAATACCTCATTTTGAGTTCTAGTACCAAAAATATAGTTATATAAAATTTTGAATTATATCAAATCTATCAGTTTTCATTAAATATTATTTAATGAAATGTATTTTATTTATTAATTTTAAATATATATATTACACTATTGATACCGCTATTTGTTTTATTCACCATTCAAACATTGTCCCGTCCCGATAATTTTTGAAAAACCGCACTTGTCCCATCCCACTAATTTTTATCCCGCACCGCACTTTTTTGTACCGTCCCGCTTTTTCTTTTGTCCCGCACCGCTTGTCCCGGTTTCACCATTCGAACTAAGAACTCGTTCAATATATTTCTTTCTTGCCTTTGTATTTGTATATTTAGAAAATTTTATCGTATATGTTTTTAACAAAGCGATTTGTTTTTAAAATATAATCTTTTTATTATCTTTTACAAAAGAACGATTTTTTGAGGGTTTTGCCAAAAAATGTACAATTATATGCCAAAATTTTACCAATTTTCATACATGTAGTACATATATAATGGACCGCGAATACTAGTAGAAGTAGCAAATATTGTCAGTTATATTGTAACCAAAAATTTGAAAGAAAAATAATTTCCCAAAACCCTATACACAAATCCTAAAACGAATCTTTAAACCCTTGAAAATGAGAACAAAACCCTAACAATTACAATCTAAACCCTAAAACATGAAACTAAACCCTTGGTTCCCCCAATTGTAGATATGAGAATGTTATCTTTTCAGCAAGAAAAGGTTGGTACATTCCACAAAATGCAATTATAATTGAAAGAGGGCAACACTCATTAGTGAAAAAACTGTTTCAAACGTCATCCGAGTCGAGCGATGATCAATTCAAAGTTGAAAGCGACGCGCGTTTTGATTGGATGGTTCTCCGACGGGTGGAGGGCGATAACTCACATACGAACGTGTTTTCCTGATGTCAATGACCTGAGATTGTTCAACTGTGATGCTCCTTCAGTTTTCAACGATATATGTATCGAAGGTCGGTGTACATTTTGACGTTTGATGCATAGTTGGTATACAATATCGATAATCGGACTAAAGAGAGCGCTTTTTGACATAGATTACGAGGAAGACAAGCATTTTGTTGGTAGGGTCTTCAAGAAAAAAGTCGATTGCAAGATTAAAATTGCAGTCAAAGCTATAAACAGAAAGTTCAACTTCATAACAATAAGGTATGCACCAAATTTCATGGTCCTGAAGTGCACTTCAAACGTTTTCCCATGGTGCATCTATGCTGCAAAAGTTTATAGCTCGGAGAATTCCAAATAAGACAAGCGGCATTAGAGCATTGTTTTCCAGTTGACAAGCATAGGCACTACCATATATTGGCAACAACATAAGTCATTGCAGTGATGGTCGCAAAAAATTACTTAGGGAGCAAGAGGAATCCAAATCCTTCTGGACTAAGGAAATTAATGCTAGCTGAATTTCATGTAGAAATTTCTTATTGGAAAGTTTGGAGAGCGAGCGAGGTTGCAACGGATAGGTCATTAGGCTTGGTGGCTAGAAGTTATGCTTTTTTTCCTAATTACATGGCTTTGCTAGAGCATATAAACGAAGAGAGTAGAGGTTATATGAAATTTATAATGGAAGGTGATGTGTCAAGATGATTCAAGTAAATATTTATTGCACTTGGAGCGTGTGTTAAGGGATTCACGTATATGAGAAAGGTGGTTGTTGTTAATGGAACCTCATTGAAGTTTAGGTATGGGGCACTCTACTAACTACCGTCTGTCATGATGCAATTTTTAAGGTCTTCTCTATAGCCTATGGCATTTTGGAAAGCGAGAATGACGATTCGTGGAAGTGGTTTTCCAAATATTGAAAATGCTTGTCTATGACTCATCCAATTTGGTCATAATATCATACCAGCAAGCAAGCATATACGTTGGGTTTAAAAAGGTATTAACAACAAGTTTTCAGTAAATTATCGTAGTTTGTATACTTAGACTGATGGATTGTATAATGTATTGTATGGAGCATTTCCCTTTGTAGGTATACACGAGGGTCAGCCATGCATGATGCATGGTATATCTGTATCGTATTGTTCGGGATAGAATTGATCCTAAAAACCTAGGTTACCTAATAATACAAGTTGCGAGATCATACATGATCAATGAATTCAACTGAAGATTCCTGGAAATACATAATACAAACCCTACTTGTATTGTGTACCTACTCGGGTATACCGTTTACTAAGAAAATTAATACATGCACTATTCTGAGTACTCTAACCTACATGGTAACGGATTATAGGTTTTCCCTCACTAGACCCGATTCATTTTGAGGGAAAACGTTATAATATTATGGATTCTAACATCACAGAGTCTTGGAATGACATCCTAACGAGAGCTAGAGAGTACATGTTGGTCACTATGTTGGAATACATAAGGAGTCAAATCTTGACTTGGTTTTCTATTAAGCGTGAGAAGCATGATGTCAATGGTTTCCTAACATCACAGGTATGGCAGAGGGTAGAAATGAACTTTGAAGCAGAAATGGAGATGCTTGTGAAAATGATATTCCCAACACAGTACGAAGTTTCAACGAAAAAAGGTGGTTACTATTTGGTTAAGTTTGAAGCTGGAACATGTAGCTGCAAGGACTTCAAAATTATTTGAATTCCTTGCTCGCATGCTCTTGCAATTTCCATGCGTCTAGATTTTCCAGCTGGACCAATAGTTATTAGTAAGTATTAAAAGCATCCTTCGTATGTGGAAACAAATTATCCAATCCCTTAGGTCGGAGGGGGATGCTTTAACCAGATCTTCATTGAATGCGGGTGTTGATTTAAGTAGTCAGTATAACGTATGTTTGATGTTGTTTTTGGTAACCTTAACTCATGCTTTGTACCTTTTGAAAAACTTATCTAAGGTTGCAGGCCTTTAATCATCATTTTGGTTTGGTATTACCACTATATAATTTTATATTATAAACATAGTTCGAGTATGCATAATATAAGTGCTTCTAATGAAAAGAAAATAGTTTCTAGTTGTACGAAATAGAAGAAATCGAGTAAGACAATGAATGTGAATTTTGAAAGTTAAGAAAAAACTAGTTCAATTCAGAGTAATTCTTGCAAGTTCAGTTTTGAGGAAGCCTTATAGGTGAAGATGGACAGTGAATAAGTGAGTTGAATGCTTAAATAACATAGTTCATTGTTGCTTCCCTCATACATTGTTTACCTAAGATTGGGAATTCGTCTATATGGTCCAGAGCATGTTATTCCATTAGTTCAATAGTTGCTACACCAACCAGGACTAAAGTAGCAGAAAAGCGAATTTTAACATAAGTACGAAACTTATTAGAAGTTAATTTGAAAAGTATTAGAAGGAAATACTTTGGTCTTCAACAAGTAGTTCTAACTCATACCGATAAACCTGTAATGATTCAAAACTAATTTCTCTACAATCCAGTGAAACTCCATGCCATTTTATTTAAAAAATCAAGAGTGTTGACAGAAACTTTAGTTCGTGTTGCACTTGATGTTCCGCAATTTTTTTATGGATACAACTTCTATTAACCACTAGTTGAAGTTGATAGCCATCCCAACCCAATGTACACTCTGGATTGTGATAGCGCAATAGATCCCATTCATGGATGAATTCCAATTGGGACACTTGGACATAGGCATTATAGACACTGTTGAGAACCAAACCTTTTCTTTATCAATAGTGTGCGGAAAGAAATGCCCAAAGATGCCTCATCTCAAGTACCCAAGTTATAAGGATGAAATTAAACCTGCAGTTGGGGATCTATTCTCTCCTTTTCTTTATTAAGAAGACAACAATATTCATGACTTAGTAGTTACAAAATAAAAAACGTCAAAAAACATAAAGATAGGAAATAAATTTTCTACATATAATAACAGCTCGTTATAATACTTGTAATATAATGAATACCGTAAAATTAATTCAACCACTTACATTGGATTACCATATCTCTATTGGTCCATATAAACTCCAAAAGACATTGTTTTCAAGCAGAAGTTGTCTCCAAGCTCGTAAACCCTGCCCCAATTAACTAGGTGGTTAACTTATCGTACGTTGAACATAAATGTTTAATAAGTGAAAGATTTTGAACCTCGAAATCTTGATAAGTCTTTGAAAGAGTTCACATTTCGTTTGTGGGGGCTCGTCAAAGGATCTAAAGTCCAATATGAGAGGAGAAAGAGTTAAATCTCATACATTTTCCTTCTCCTGAATTGGTACAACCACTGGTTTTCTTTTTCGTGACGCTTAATTATTATGTGTTTTCTTCGATGGTGGGTTAGTAGGAGGCGTGTACTTATCAGGGTTCTGATTTATCTTGAGACTTCTTCTAACAACCTCATTTTCTAGACTCTTTTTTGGTTGTTCCCGCTTAGTCCTCTTACTAGGTGTGGTTGGTAATGAATCCTCAGCTTTTAACTTGTTTGATTCTTCCGACTTCCTTTTCTTGCTTGCTCGTGTATGTTTCTTAATGTTTTGATTCATCTATCTTGACTTCAATGGTAGATTGTCCAACTTTATCTACCTGGTGAAAGTGGAAGATAAAGTAGTCAATATATCGAACATATAAATACTTACTATAAGAACTAAAAGCGATATTTTAAACTTAAATGTTAAATGTTGGTAGTTTGTGATATTCGGAACCATTCACTTTTCTAAATGACTGAACACCAAAATACCTCTGATTTGACAATAGAAGACAATATGCGTAAGTTGTTTGGAAAACACATAATAATATTTGGCTCGTTTGTGCTTTCGCCATACAAAAGGGGAGAAACCTAATATGTATGATTTGGGGAAGCTGAACATGTTTGGTACGACGATTAAAATTATAAAGCTGGTTACAAAGAAAGCATTACCTTGATGAATTCCTGAGCATTAGTTTCCCCTGCAATGTTCGTGCTTACATTACCTCGAAGAACAGTATTTGAAGTGGTACATTGTGGATTATGATCCATAGAGGGGGTTCCATCTCCATTTAATTAGGAACATGCAGTTAAAATATATTGAGTGAGAAGGAGGGAGGGTGAGTCTTTATCATTTAGTGAGATATTTATAGTTTGACGAACCTGATTTGTTCCTGGTTAAGATTGATTCAACCATGATTTCTTTGAATCACCTACCCTAAATGGAAGAAAAGGTTGATAAGAAGACTTAGTATATTAACTATGTAAGTACTAATCAATTTGACTACCCAAGCATTGTAGCAATGAGACTGAGCATTACCTGAGATATTTATTTTCATTTCTTGAGGAACAATAGGTTGATATAAATGGGGGGAGAAGGAGGGAGCCTCAATATAGTTCATGCATGGCGAAACATTAACAGTCTCACGAGTCTCAAAAGCTCGTGCGTGTAGTTGGTTTAACTGTAAATTCCCATCTTTAGCGAATGGTAAATGAAACGAAAGTTTGAGCAGTAAAACAAGCATATTATCTACATAACAATTAATAGGTAGCTCGGGTATCTCTAATCATTCATTTCAAAGGATGGATTACCTATTGGTACATCACTTTTTCTTATTGCAGCTTGAATTTTTTTCCAAGGCGAGGTTTAATCCATTTAGTGAACATAGACTTCTTCAAAGACGTGATAAGGAGGAATCTCATATAATACATTTGCAGTGATTTCATCAAATGTATCATCTGATCTGGAGATGTTGTCAACAGAACACTATGGTGATTTTCACGTTTTGATCCTCATCTATTGAATCTAGATGTTCGTGGAAGAAAAGAAATAATAAAGTATAAAAGGCCATTGTTTGATTAAGTATCCTTACCGCTGTTTAAATTTGTGTCTAAAGGTCTTTTTGTTTGATTTCAATGTAGAATCAGGTTCTGCACATCTTTGAAAAAAATTCTCAATTACCGCATCAATATGTGTTATGACACTCTTTATGTATCCTTCAAAATTGGCAAGTATTCTTGTGAACCATTGATGTGATCTTGGGGACCAGTAATTCCTCGCCGAATGGCGGCTGTGTTCTTGACGTAGTATGTCGAGGTATAGAAGTTGATGGCTCCTCATTTCCCATACTCTTCTCCTCTATATCATCTCTCTCAATGTCTTCCTTTTAGTTACGTTTTTACGCTTCCTGTGACTTTTTGGGATTTAGTACCATCTGAAGCACGAAGATCACTAGCCCATACATTAATTTCAAATTGGTGTTCTTCACTTATCAACATAAGAAGATAATCAATGGCATGATTGTCAACATTTAATTTGATATCCCCCACATAAGCTAACTTGGGTAGTTAGACTACCAATATTTGTTAAGTGGGTAGATTATTTAATAAGTTGGAGTACTAACTTCTACAAGTACGTTGAGTGATATGAATGTTCTGGTTTGAAGGTGCACACTCATCAGACTTATGAAAGCAACAATCTCCTGAATTAATGCATTTCTTTCTATTTGATTCGAGGGCCGAATTTTGTAGAATCTGAGGAAAACATGCCATTGTGACAAGAATCATTGCATGAGAGAACCCTTGTATTGAAGTGGTAGGTTGAGTGTAACTGAAATGGTCCTTAGACTTTTTGTTTTCCATAATCAATGAGAATGATTCCCTTCCCCAAGGGTATTTGAGAAACTCCTTCATGACTAGTAGTTGTTCAAACCTTTCTTTGGTCATTAGGGTGTTGTTTGAAATTGGACACAGTATGCCATCAACGAGAAGAAAAAGAAGTGTTATACTCAACCCGATTTCTGGATCCTTGAACTTTTTCTCTTCTACAAGTCTTTTTTGTATTCATGTAGTTGATGGTTTTTTTCTCCATCAAATCGCTTCTTCCAACTGTTGTCAACACTATTATTTGCTTTACCCTTTTTCCAGTCGTCTATTTCGGCCATTCTCGTTCTCTTATTTGTATTCATCCCGGTAACAATGGTGAATTCCTTAAATTCATACCTTATCGGCTTCCCCGCAAACAGGCACAATAGTTTGTTCTCCTTATTGGGGACCAACTATCTGGATAGTAGGTAGTGAGCGAATACCAGGGATAATTTGTGATTTTCCATTTGCATCACGAGATTGAATTGGGAGTTCATGATCAAAGTCCAAATGATCTTCATCTCATGCTTGCTTTATATGTTCTACGACTCATAGGTTGAAGTATTATTAACTCTCACTCTTCCTTCAGGCTCGCAATTTAATTCAAATAAACGGCTAGGCAGTTCTGGGGTTATATATTCACCAATTGTCACTACAAGAAAAAGTCTCATTGATAGCACACGATTAACGCTATAAAAGGTCTTTCATAGCGTTTCCATAAACGCTATGACTGGACCAGCTATCGTAGGTCGGTCACTTATTATAGCGTTAACGTAAACGGCTATCATATAATACACTACAATAGTGTTTGAATTNGAATGTTTTGCTATGTTATGTCTAATTTATTGATAGCGTTTTAGTTTGGTTGCTATCAAATGTCTTTTTTTACGATAGCATTTATATTTTCTGTTATAATACATCATTGTCAACAATAACATTTATATTTTCAGTTATAATATATCGTTGTCATCAATAGCGTTAATATTATTAGCTATGATATGTCTTCATCTATTATGGCAGAATTTTATAAACGCTATAGTATATTGTAAGGTAAGATAGCGGTTAGATTTATGCTATAGTAGTATTAGTATAATGATAGCTTTATATAATGTGCTATCAAAAGTTCTTATTTTCAATGGCAGTAATATTAATGCTATAGTATACTATAATATAAGATAGCGTTGATAATGATTGCTATCATATCCATTGTTTTTATAGCATTTATTTTTTGCTACTTTATTATTTTCTGTATCAATGTATAAACGCTTTTTTCTATATTTATTGTTACTGTTTTATGCGATAGAATTGTTTTTTATGACACTTTTATTATGTTATAGTCCAC
>OVBE01005373.1:0-19190 GCA_900406425.1 Iberis pinnata | reverse complement strand
CAATCATACTTTCGTGATATAAAACACGAAATGCATTCTCTTCACCATTCTACGTTACGATCAAAATCTGCTTCCTCTCTCTTTATGGGTTTCTCTCTGAAATTATGAGCTTTGCTCTCTCTTTCTCTCTCTAAGACACACTTACAGTCACCAGGACTCAAAAGCAACTTCTTTTTCTTCCTTTTTCCTCACAAATCTGAGATGGGTTTTGTCTCGAAACAGCTACGAACAGTTATTTTGACTCAAAAACCAGACCTTTAATCCGGGTTTCAAGGCGTAAAGAGCAAGACTTTTCTTTTTGTCCTCTCACTTTCTTGATGCTACTACAAAACCAGATGTTGTTTTTTGTTAATCAATCACTCTCTTCTGTGTGATTGATTTAATTCTAAACCTGAAATTTTGTTTTGGGAAAGAAATGGCATTTTGGTGTATGTTAGCTCTTCTGATTGTTGGGTTCTTATCAAAATCTGAAATTGGAGAAGCTCAGCTAAGTGATGAAGTTACATTGGTAGCCATTAATAGAGAGCTTGGAGTTCAAGGATGGAGTAACAATAGCACAGATTATTGTACTTGGATTAGGCTTAAGTGTAGTGACAACAACTCGTTTGTTGAAATGCTTGATCTCTCAGGGCTTCAGCTAAAAGGTAACATCACTCTAATTTCTGAACTCAGAAGCTTAAAGCATCTAGATCTTTCTGATAACAGCTTCAATGGACCTATTCCTACATCTCTTGGCAACTTATCTGATCTTGAGTTTCTTGATTTGTCTCTGAATCGATTTGTTGGCAAAATTCCAGTTGAGTTTGGTAAGCTTAGAGGACTTAGAACACTTAACATTTCCAATAACTTGCTTGTGGGAGAGATACCTCATGAACTTAAGGTTTTAGAGAGGTTAGAGGAGTTTCAAGTCTCTGGAAATGGCTTAAATGGTTCTATACCTCACTGGGTAGGGAATCTAAGCAATCTTAGGGTGTTTACAGCTTATGAGAATGAATTAGTAGGTGAGATTCCGAATGGGTTAGGCTCGGTTTCCGAATTGGAATTGTTGAATCTTCATTCAAACCAGCTTGAAGGGAAGATTCCAAAGGGGATTTTTGAGAAAGGGAAGCTTAAAGTTTTGGTCTTGACACAGAATAGATTGACTGGTGAGCTCCCGGAAAGTGTAGGAATCTGCAGCGGCCTCTCGAGCATTAGGATTGGGAACAACGAGCTTGTAGGAGTCATTCCGAGGACAATTGGGAACATTAGTGGACTTACTTACTTTGAAGCAGACAATAACAATCTCTCAGGTGAGATTGTTGCAGAGTTCTCACATTGTTCTAACCTCACATTGCTGAATTTAGCAGCAAATGGATTCACTGGAACTATACCAAGAGAGCTTGGTCAGCTTATGAATATTCAAGAACTAATTCTCTCTGGTAATAGTCTCTTTGGTGAAATCCCTAAGTCCTTTGTTGGATGTGGAAACCTCAACAAGCTTGATTTGAGTAACAATAGACTCAATGGAACACTACAAAAGGAACTCTGTAGCATACCAAGGCTTCAGTATTTGCGGCTTGATCAAAATTCTATAAGAGGAGACATACCACATGAGATTGGAAACTGTGTGAAGCTACTTGAGCTTCAATTGGGTCGAAATTACTTGACTGGAACTATTCCTCCTGAGATTGGTCGTATGAGGAATTTGCAGATAGCACTCAACTTAAGTTTCAATCATCTTCACGGATCATTGCCTCCTGAGTTAGGAAAACTCGACAAGCTCGTGGCATTGGATGTTTCTAACAATTTGCTCACAGGACCTATACCGCCACTACTTAAAGGTATGATGAGTTTGATTGAGGTTAATTTCTCAAACAATCTATTGAATGGACCAGTGCCAGTCTTTGTTCCTTTTCAAAAGTCTCCAAATTCGAGCTTTTCGGGAAACAAAGAGCTTTGTGGTGCGCCATTGAGCTCTTCTTGTGGATATTCTGATGATCTTGAACATCTGAGATACAATCACAAAGTCTCCTACAGGATTGTGCTTGCAGTGATTGGTTCTGGTGTTGCTGTCTTTGTATCAGTCACTGTAGTTGTTCTTCTATTCATGATGAGGGAGAAACAAGAGAAAGCTGCAGCGAAAAACATCGATGTTGAAGAAACCATTGAAGAGGAGCAACCAGAGATTATAGCAGGTAATGTCTTCCTTGAGAATCTTAAACAAGGAATTGATTTGGATGCAGTTGTGAAAGCAACTATGAAAGAGTCAAATAAACTAAGCACAGGAACTTTCAGCTCGGTTTATAAAGCCGTTATGCCTTCGGGAATGATTGTTTCGGTGAAGAAACTCAAGTCTATGGATAGAGCCATAACTCATCATCAGAACAAGATGATCAGAGAACTTGAAAGACTCAGTAAACTTTGTCATGACCATTTAGTTAGACCAATCGGGTTTGTTATATATGATGATGTTGCTCTCTTGTTACATCAGCATTTACCTAATGGTAACTTAGCTCAGCTGATTCATGAGTCCACCAAGAAACCAGAGTATCAACCTGACTGGCCAATGAGACTGTCTATAGCCATTGGAGTAGCAGAAGGTTTAGCATTTCTTCACCATGTTGCCATAATACACCTCGACGTTTCATCTGTCAATGTTTTACTAGATTCTGGTTACAAACCTGTACTTGGGGAAATCGAAATATCGAAACTTTTAGATCCCTCCAGAGGCACTGCAAGTATTAGCTCAGTTGCAGGCTCCTTTGGCTACATTGCTCCAGGTATGAAGTTTAACTTTTGTTTACCAATGACTTCATAAAAACTCCAACACATATCTTGTTTTCTTCTCCTCAGAGTATGCATACACAATGCAAGTTACTGCACCAGGGAATGTTTACAGCTACGGAGTTGTGTTGCTTGAGATTCTAACCTCAAGAGCACCGGTCGAGGAAGAGTTTGGTGAAGGAGTAGATTTGGTGAAATGGGTTCATGGAGCTTCAGCGAGAGGAGAAACACCAGAACAGATACTTGATGCTAAGCTTAGTACAGTGTCCTTTGCTTGGAGGAAAGAGATGCTCGCAGTACTGAAAGTTGCATTGCTATGCACAGAAATCACACCTGCAAAAAGGCCAAAGATGAAGAAAGTAGTTGAATTGCTTCAAGAGGTTAAGCAAAGCCAATGAGAGAATGAATATATATTTCCTTTCGTAACATTCTTGTTAAGACAAAAACAACTTCTCTCATCTGTGTATTGTATAGAGTTTTATGATGAATTGCACTCTTTGTGAAAACAAGATGGCCTGTGTCAGTTTTTACACTTCACACCAAAAAAGGAACAGATGAATTGTATAAAAGAATAAGTGAAAAATCAGAAGAGAAGATAAGCCTACGAGAAATGATCTAAGAATAGCATCACGGAGATACCGATTTATGATGCCAAAGAAACTAAAAATGTAGCTTAAGAATTTGGTACCAAGCAAACCTTCTTGACTGAATCCAAAGCATTCAACAGCCAGCAGCTTTAAGAAAGTTGTCATAAGGGCTTGAGGCTGGTAGTCTAAATGCTTGTGGGCTATCTTGGAGTTCTGAATAGCACTGTGTCTGAATAGTTCCCATTGGTGTTCTTGGTGATTTCATTCCCATTAGTGTTCTTGGAGATTTCATTCCCACTGGTGTTCTTGGCGATTTCATTCCAATTGGTGTTCTTGGCGAATTCATCTCAAGCTCCTTCGCTAGTAATGGGACTTCAGCCTAAACAAAGAAAATGAATAGAGAATTGTTGTTGTTTTTGGTTTTATGACCGAAAACCAAACCAAATTGGTCAGCAGATATCTGAATCCATTTAACAAAAGTTGTTTTGTAGCAAAGGCACACCTCAGTGTGAAATGCTGAATTGATCATAGGATGGAGAGTTACGATCATCTCCTCGTCATGTTGTCGTGGAGAGCAGTTAACAGAACTCTCGTGTCGTAACTGAGAATTCAAAAGACTAGAGATTTTCTGTTGTTTTCCCATTAACAGATTCTCACAGTGAAGTGTCATTTCTTTGTATGAAGCATCAACTGCAGTCTGAAAAGAGATTCTACCCACTTGGTGTGTTGTCTCTACGACCTTGGAATATAAGAAAATGGTGCATAATATCAAGTTACAATATAGTAATCTCAATTTCAATATCTAGGAAGACAGAACATGTAACTTACAGATTCTAGAATTTGATTCACGGTCAGTAGTTCAGGAATTTCAGCAACTGTTACAGGATTAATTTTTGTAAGAGTTTTAGTGCAATCTCCAAACTCTTGATCCTCGTAAGAGAAGAGTATCCCGTCCTGAAGACCGACAACAATTTTCAATACAATGTTCATCTCTCTAGGTTCAAGAGAACGTTATGGGAAACAGAAGACTAGTTACCACCTTTTGAGGTTTCACATCTCCAGAATCAACATGATAAGTTCTCCGGGCATCTTCTAAAAACCGGGTTCCAAGTGGGCATGCGTCATCTGGCATAAATTCAGTGACCAACTGCTCCCGCATTTTGTCCATTTCAGACTAGAGACATTTTACTTTTTGTTAGTTTACTGTAATAAATAATTGATTTGCGAAAAATATGAGAGGGTAAGCTCAGGTAGTGTTATCTAGTTGGGAAGCTTTGACAGGAAACACTTACATTGCACATATCTTCTAAGCTTTTGACAATTTCATAGACCAGGGTGCCCCTGCTATGCTCAGTGGAGGCTGCTATGTTTGAAAGAGTAAGTAAAGCTGAAGCATCATCATCTTCGCATCCATAAGAACCTGTCAGCAGAAGATCTGGATTTGCAGCTTTCAATTTGTGATCTTCAACCAGGTGCAAGAACGGGTCAAGCTGAAACAGGTGGAAGACGAAGTTCAACAAAAATGGGAAAAAATTAGTATTAAGTTGCATTGAATATATTTTGTGATCAACGTACCCTTGGTTCCTGAAGTGCTACTTTTGTAAATTCCGCCAGAGAAGAAAGATTGAATGCTTTTGAGGAAAAAAGAACCATTGACGCAGACAGAGTAAAGAGTGACCGCCGTCGTGATGAAGGAAGTGGTCCTGAAATAGTAGGAATAAATGACTAACATCATAGTTTCTTAAACAACTAACCAAGCATAAAGGATCAACTCAGAAAGGACTCAAAAGATGTGGAAGCTAACCTCCTTCCATTAAAGAAATATCTCGTAGAGAAAGTGCCATTTGGAAACTTCGTATCAAAGCGTCATGACTTGAATTCTGAAAGATGAGAATTTTGTGATTTGTTCAGCAAAAAGTTGCACGCAAATAATTCATTAAATCTGGTCAGATTTCACTCATAAATCTTAAAACACTAAGAAGCACTAAGATGCAAAGGTAGTAAGTAGTGAGATATGTTACCTTAACGCGAGAGAACAACAATACAAGACTGTATGTGTTAGCAATTGCCTCATAATTATCTGGTGTATTTTCAGGAGAAATGGACTGCGCCCAGACTGATGAAAGCAAAAGACCTATCTGGTGACTACTTAGTCTTATATAAACAGCATCCTGATAAGCATATAAGAAATAAAATTAGAGAGTGGAAACTGATCAAAGGTGTACCTAAGAACTTAAGCATTAACCAAGAATAGCTGCAACTGGGTTAACGGAGGTCACCTGCTGATTCCAAGTGCTATATGCCTCACTGTATGAAGATCTCAATCTGTCAAGGCTTTCCCCAATGTTTCTTACAGATTCTTCCTCAGACATCACGTTTTGGCTCTGATAAGAAGTTAGCATTGACGAAAATTTCTCCTTCTTCAGCTTCTCAAAAAGGGCTGCTGAGGAGGAAAAGACAGAAGCAGTCCTTGAAAGTGAACGAGGAAGACCCATTCCTTTCTTAAGGTCAGTAGTGGTCGAGGAAGGACGGGGACAAACTGAGGTTGGTACCAACACAACAGAAAATATACGGTGGGCACCAATCCGTGTTTTATGATCTGGATGGACCATAGCTTGAAGTAACTGATGGAATAAGGCATCGGGAAAAGCCTGAAACGAGAAAAGTAAGAAAGCTTAGCAATTTATTCATCAGAGTTGGCCTAATCTCTCAATGACAAGAGAAACAAAACTAGAAGTTACTGGGAGGTTGCCTTGTTCTGATATGACAGATTTGGTAAAGAGGCTATAATCTGAGCAGTGCGGAAAACAGCAGCAATTGTGGTTCTAGATACATCTGTGACAGCTGAGATATTTTCCAACATCATAGCCATAGCATCTAGAATTGGGCCAGCATCTCCAACCTTAACAAAATTGAAAAATCAGCCTCACATCTCTTCAAAGAAGACTATACTGACGAGACTGAAAAAGGTATATATTTTCTCCGAGAATGCTAGTAATATACCTTTTTCGTTAATTGGATGAGGCACTTATCAACAGCTAAACTAACCATTCTGTTAGAGTTTGCTACTTCAGTTCCCATATTTGCTTCATCTAGAGAAGAATGCATGCATTTTCTCAAGTGCCTCATGATATCACCTATTGCGCTGACTAATGCTGCTGAGTGTTCAACCTTTGCATTTTCAGCAAGGGAGGAGGTAACCTCTAATATGTTGAGCTGCATGCTTGGCTGTTTAAACACATTTTTGTGATCAAGGTGTTTAATCAACATGGAAAGTAGAAAGTGTGTTCTTTGCCCTGAAAGATTGCAGAACTATTTCAGAGCACTGATCATATGGGAAGGGCTGACGGAAATATATTGAGAGCTTAATACCAGATATTTCCATTAATAGTTGCAGATCCCTTAAAACTGGGAATGCAATCGAATTTTCCTTTGACCATAGATACCCCAAATCAAAGTAACGGAACAAAGACTCGAGTATACGTCTCATGGTTATAGCCTCTTCACCTAGCTTGGCCATGTTGTGTAGGCAAACCTTGGACCAAAAGCTAGGGTCCAAGGAATGTTCCCTGAAAAAAGAAATACATAGAAAATAATTTAAACATGTAAACGTAAACACAACTAACGAGAGGAGAAATTACATGTTGTCATTTAGTTCGCCCTTGTCATTCACAACCGTTCTCCAAGAAAGAACATTAATGAGGGAATCTGCATAAGCTGCATGACCTTCATTTTTCAAGACTTCATCCACCCATTTTCTGCCACTATCATTAGCATTTGTTAATATTTTGGGGTGACCGTAATTATCCAAAACTGCCGAGACAACCTGCAATGCAAGTATCGAATTTATCAGTTAACAAATATTAACATGTACTACCTAAGACTTTACTAAGATAAAGTTCTAGCAATAGGATCTCAACTCCCAGTTCTACTTAAGGCAAACACTACTGGTAGATTGTTATTGTGCTTTAAACCTTTGGCCAAGAAATTTTAGAAAGGAATAACAGAGTTTCCCCGCTTCGTCACCTAAAACAAAATAAACTAGTGCATGAACCTGAGAGTTACTTACATTGTCAAAGTCGCTGGGAATATGCGAGTATTCACCCATTAGCCAAATCTGGATATAGATAAATGGATCAGAATGCATCAGACTATACTTGTAGCTTTACAAGAATGAAGAATAGTATCTAGAGAAACAAAACAGCATAACCGAAGTACCATTGCTGAAAGGGCTTGAAGTCCTGCTGCACGCAGGCTCCGCGACCTGTCATCATCCCCACCTTCCAGTGCTAATTGGCACAGCTTTGGGATAAATCCTTCTAAGTTAAACAAGGAACTGCCATCCTTCTGCAGAATTTGATAGCATGAGAGAATCATGCTATTTCGTTTTTTTCATATATCCTTAACCATTCTATCTCAAAGCACCTTGGCATGTGGCTACCAGAGAATTGTATCAAATAAGTATGTAGCTGACCTGATTATTTACAAATTCGAATAGAGACTGACATCCAACTATTTGCATGTCATCTTGTCGACTTTGATCCAAAAGAGCTTGTACCGTCCTCAGAAAACCCCTGGAAAATAGAGGCCTAGAAAGTACAAAGAAAATAATCAAGCTAGCAATACATGCCAAAATACTTCTGCCCTCATGATAGGTTATAGTTTTTGAGTAAATATCTTGTATCCTTTTATTAAGCCATAGAATACGTTGGGCATAAAAGAACATACAGGGTTTTGGTAAAGAAAGCAAAAGAAAGATGACCTCACATTTGCTCCCTACAAGTGACGAGAAGCCTTCTGTATATGCACATGGCTATCTTTGCCGAATGAAAATTCTCATTTCTCAATTCCTTGTAACATCTCTGTTCGAGAGAGTATGATATCTGGTAAATAGTAAAATTCAGTAATCGAGAACTAACTTTGGGCAGAAAGCAATCTGACAACATTAAGTAATCTGAATCAAATATATGAACCAACCAGAACCAAATGTCAAGGATTCACTTATTACTACAGTTCAACATAAGAACTTTTAGCATTAAAGTTTCCAGATTTGGCATTGGATAAGTTTATACCTTCGGCATACGAACAGCGTTCTTTGCAGCGTATTCACATAGTTTTCCTATCATCCGGTCATTTGGGCCTCCCTCCTGTCAGAAATGGTAGGCAGTGAATCCCATTTCTTATGGTAGTACCAAAGAACATAATGTCTCATTCACTAAATACTGACTCATACTGAAACGAAAAGCATATAAAAATGACTTCAACATAGAAAAGGGAAAGCATGCAAGATTAACCAAAATTTATTCCACTCTCGAATATTTGGAAACACAGATTACAGACCTAATTATCATAGAAATGTCACTGCAGCAAAAGAGTGGCTGAAATAGTATGGCAATGTAAGTCAAAGCAAGCAATGATCCCCATACCCTCAGTAATTAAAGAAGAGACTAATAATAGGGGAATCAAAATCCAACTTCTTAAGAAATTAGAAGCAAACAAGAGTCTAGTAGAAGGGGGGAAAATGGGTAAATATGAACCTGATTACGAGGGAATATATCAGCAATGAGCTTCTTGTACCTCTTCACTGGCTGTCTAGACCTTGCACGCAGCGCAGGGCAAAAAACACAAAGGCTACCACAAACAGGCAAAACTTGCCTCGAGATTACACCCGAGACTGCGCTCATTCTTCAACTCAGTTTTTAGCCAAAAGCCTACTGATCCAAAAAAAAAAATTCCTCTCAAACCCTGTTGAACTCTTCCTTCTTGATTCACTGAAAAAGCCCTAGAGCTTCTTCAGGAAAGAAGGGAAACAGAGCTCGAAGATTATACGATAGCACTCACTGAAGCATTCGCCTGAAATATTCAAAAATTGCAGAAAACATTTCTCTACTTGATCATCCAAAATCAGCATAAAAGGAATTGACCAAAACTCAAACAATCATCATAACGCCGAGAAATCAATGAATTAAGAATCCAGCCGATATATACCCCAAATAGATTCAACGTTATGATTGCTTAACAAAACAACAATCAAATTTACCTCAGATCAGAGCTCAAAAAACATCAAACTAGAACAAAAATCTAGCTCTAATGGTTTCTATCAGTAGAATTTAGTCGCCGGATCGTCCTGTAAGTTTCATCAGATACGTTTCAACGGCACGACGCGAGTTCCACCTTCTGCCGTTTCGTTGCTTCTGCTAAATTATTTTTAAATTACTTTTGAAGTTTTTTTCTTTCTCAGCCGTCGGATGCGAATACAATCGTTTTATTTATTTATTTATTTTTGTTAGAAAATTGCTGGTTAGTTATTGCATTATCGCCAGCTCATACAGTGCAAATAAAGCAAACAAAATAATCTTTAATTAGTTATTTACTCATAGAGAGTGTGTGTGGGCATGATTCTGGCATATTTTAGAAAGTAAAATCATATTTAAAGTTTAATTTTTAATGCCCTGAAATAATTTATGTCATAAAAGAAAATTTTTTGATTAGAGAACAAAGTCAAGTGGACTGATTCACTCTTCAATGAGTCAAGTGACCTTATATAAAAGAAAATTCGGTAATCTGTTTTTTTTACCGCGCAAAGTGGGTAAAACTCCCGCGGATAACTCGTTAATGATGACGTCAGTTGACAAAACTAATACGTTTATAATTGAACCAAAAACAAGTGTTAATTTTGATTTTACGATGATATCGATAATATCACTGATTGATATCACTAATTACCCTAAAAAGAACTTACAAAATTATTATTTTCAATTAAAAACAAAAAATACTCATTTCCAACATAAAAAAATAAAAATACTTAAATTGCTAAAATATTCAAAAATCTATCCTTACAGTCAAATATACACCCCAAGATATGCAAAACATGGTAATTTTACTTTACACTTGCAAGAAACATTGGTTAACCATTTGTGGTATATTGTCCTTTGTTTCTTGTAAGTGTAAAGTAAGCATTAAGCCAGAGAGAAAAAGTAATAAATTGGTGAAATCTATTAAATTGGAAGAAAATTCTGGTTTAGGTTTAAAGCAAAAAACTAGAACATTAACTGAGATGGAATAAACCATTTAAAAGAGATGAAAAACATAGGGTAAGAACAAAATCAACTCATAAATGATAATTTAAAAGAGAGAAGCATAAGGTGTGGGGAACTATTTAGGCTTGGTCTTCAACCTCAGTGATGACTTTGGTGCTATGAGTAGGATTAGACAAGATATCAGTGTACTCTTGGTATGGTGATTTCGCAAATCTAGTCTCTTTCCAGAATTCTGGGGTAAGGAATCCGTAAGTCTTCTGAAGACAATCGAATGTAGCCTGCATTCAAGACATGTGGAACAATGATTATTCAATGAATCAGAGAGCTCATGCTCAGGTAACTTCATTACAGATTAAACTGTAGATTGACAAAATGCATCATTAAGTAAATAGAAGCCTAACTCAAATCAAGTTTAGATATATTCAAGGTTTTATATTACTTCTAGACTAAAGAGAAACGATTTAGCTCCAATCATTAAAGTTAAAATCTTCCATAGAGAAATTTCATTAATCATGGGGGTGGGCGTTCGGGTATTCGGTTCGGATCGGTTCCTTTCAGCTCTGGTTCTTTCGGTTCCTTTCAATATAGGATCCATTAAAAAATTGGTTCGGTTCTATGTCGGTTCAGTTCGGTTTATATCTAAAATAACGTAACCATTTGAGAACCGAAATAGTAGTGGTTCCGGTTAAATTCGGATATTTTAGCCAAAAGAACCAAAAATATCTAAGATATACGAAACCAAAAATACCCAGAAGTACCAAAAATAGCCAAAAGAAACAAAAATATCGAAAATAATATAACTATCCAATATATCCAAAATAACCGAAAAGAACCAAAAAGAACCAAAAATAACCAAAGATAACAGAAACTTTTGAATATTGGTAGGAGGACATATATCCATGGTTATTAGGATAAACATTTACAGTTTCTTCTTGATAAGGAGAAGAAACATTCGGGTAATTTAAAGATATTCGGTTCGGTTCCGATCTTTTTGAGTTCGGTTCGGTTCGAACATATCTTTTTAGTTCGGTTTTTTGGTTCTGGATATTTTGACCACCTCTAATATATGGTAAAACAATGACACAATGTGAAGTTCTCAAAGAACCAAAAGTTCATCTATAGGCAACACTAACTAAATTCAGAGATAACAAACCTTGACGAAGTTTCCAAGAGTTTTGGTGGATCCTCTGGAGGAAGTGAAAACATCATCAATTCCAGCAAACTGAAGAACCTTCTTAGGAACCCTAGCGGCTACAATACCAGCACCTCTTGGAGCTGGAACCATCCGAACTGTAACAGATCCACACTTTCCAGTCACCTTACAAGGAACCGTATGTGGCTTCCCAATTTTGTTACCCCAGTAACCTCTTCTCACTGGAATCACAGATAACTTGGCGAGTATAATTCCTCCTCTAATGGCTGTAGCAACCTCCTTAGAGCACTTGACTCCCAATCCGACGTGACCGTTTCCGTCTCCGACGACAACGAAGGCCTTGAACCTAGTCCTTTGACCAGCTCTAGTCTGTTTCTGAACAGACATGATTTTCATCACCTCATCTTTCAATGTAGGACCAACGAGGAGATCAATAATCTGATACTCCTTAACGGGAAGAGAATGAAGATAGATCTGCTCAAGCTTTTGGATTTTCCCTTCTTTCACAAGACGACCAAGCTTAGTCACTGGAACCCACTTCTCTTCCTCTGCAGGACGTCCTCCACGTCGACCACCACGACCTCTTGGACCACCTCTTCCACCACCACGACCTCCAAATCCACGGCCGAAACCACCACGATCTCCGCCACGCTCACCGCCACGTTCTCCACCACGTTCCGCCATTGTCGAAGTTTGGGAATGTGCTAGGAAATGATTTCGCTGCGATGTGTTAGTGTGAGAAGAAGAAAACCCTAGTTGCGGCAAAATTAAGCTATTTATATTCTTGTCTCAGGTGCTAGTAAAGGATTTAGGGCTTCTACAGACCTTGTTAAGGTTTGTTTGGTAATCTGAATAACAAAGTTCGATTAACTGATAGATATGTATGGGCTTATGGGCTCAAGAGCTCAATCTTCCAATGAAATCATAGGCCCAGTTTCTTTTAACACAACTGAAAGTGTATGTTAAAAAAAAAAAAAAAAAAATTCCAATTTAACTTTTCCAGATATTTTTATTTCTGATGGAAACTAAAAACAAAAGGCAACACGTTATCAATACTCAAGGGAATTTAGATTACGATAATGCGCATATTATGGATCCATAAGGTTTAAGCGGAGGTTTAACTCTGTTTTGGAAACATTTTTTCATTGTCGACGTATTATCGGCATATAAGAAAATTATAGACATCAAAGTTAAATTGGGTTCCATTTCTTTCTATATTTCATTTGTTTATGGAGATCCGGTTAGGTCACGCAGACAAGATGTCTAGGATAGATTAACCATGATTGGCGCAAACAGACACCAAGCATGGTTCCTCGTTGGTGACTTCAATGAGCTCATAGATAATTCAGAAAAATTGGGAGGCCCAACGCGAGAGGAGGATACTTTTTATGCTTTTCGGAATCTTGTACATGATTGTAGAATCCGAGAAATCCTGTTTACGGGTAATAAATTTTCATGGGGCGGTTGAAGGGATGATATTTGGACACAATGTAGGTTGGATAGATCTTTCGGAAATGCCGAATGGTTTCGATTATTTCAAAGAGTTCACTCTGACTACCTGGATAAATGTGGTTATGATCATAGAGCGATTCTCACCAAATTTGTCAACGAAACTTTAACGCATAATGGAAGGTTTATGTTTGACAAACGTTGGGTGCATAAACCAACAGTGACAGCGATTGTTAAACAAACGTGGACTAACAATACCTCGTCATCCACTATCTCGGAAAAGATAGCTCTTTATAGACGAAAACTATCTATTTTGAAGCATAGTAATGTCTCTTCTGTCAACTAAAAAATACGTTTACAAAGCATGAGAGCTAAATTAGAAGAGGAAAGTACAAAGCGAAACCCTGACGCTCGGATAATGATTGACCTTCGATGGAAATTGACAAAGGATTTTCGCGAAGAAGAGATCTTTTGGAAACAAAAAAGCAAGGAGAACTAGTTAAAGGATGGAGATCGAAATACTAGTTTTTTCTACGGGAGTGTCCAGCGTAGGCGGGCCCAAAATAAAATAATATCTTTAGAGGATGAACATGGTATAGACAATTTTACAAAAGGCTCCAAAGGAAATATTGCGGTATCGTATTTTATCAAGTTTTTTTCCTTAAATAGGCCAGGTCATCCGGACGATCTTCTTGATGGAATGTTACCAAAGGTGAATATTTCAATGAATAATTTTCTTATCAAGTCAGTGAGTAACCAAGAGGTTAAAGATGCAGTTTTTAGTATTAAAAGTAATAGTACACCAGGATTTGATGGTATGACTGAAATTTTTTACCAAACCTATTGGAACGTGATTGGAGAAGAAGTGACTAAGGAGATCAAATATTTCTTTGACACAAGGTTTCCGAACCCTGAATGGAACTAAACACAATTAGTTTTGTTACCTAAGGTCCCAAATGCAAAGAAAATGGCAGATCTAAGGCCCATTAGTCTTTGTTCGATTTTTTATAAGATAATCTCAAATTTTTTATGTAATAGACTAAGCGTTTACCTGCCGTCTATTGTTTCAGATACTCAAGGGGCCTTCGTTTCAGGTCGTCTTATCTCTGACAACATTTTGCTAGCACATGAAATGGTTCATGCTCTACGGACAAATGATACATGTTCTGAGGAGTTCATGGCAATTAAAACTGATATGTCCAAGGCTTTCGATAGGGTTGAATGGAACTTTTTAGAAGATCTTTTTACTAGGCTCGGTTTTCACCCAAAATGGATTATATGGATCATGGCATACATTCGATCAGTTTTGTATTCAGTTCTTTTGAATGGCAAGTCACATGGATATTTTAAACCAGAGCGTGGGTTAAGGCAAGGAAACTCTCTATCTCCTTTTCTCTTCATTATGTGTGCTGAAGCTTTGGTACATATTATGAATAGGTCAGAGCAACAAGGGAAGCTCACAAGTATTCTTTTAACGACCATGTGTCCATCGGTCCAACATTTTTTGTTCGCCGATGGCAGCCTCATTTTTTCATTCAACATTTTCAGAATGCACAGAGATGCTTCGTTTTTTAAGACTTTACGGAGACGCTACAGGGCAAGACATAAACTTCCAAAAATCGTCCATCACCTTTGGAAATAAACTAGATCCCATTATGCGTCGAATTTTGGGTCTCTACATGAGGATTGAAAAACAAGGGGGTGCAGGGAGATACTTGGGGTTACCAAAATGTTTTAGTGGCTCAAAGAGAGAATTACTAGCTTTCAGCACTGACAACTTAACTTCAAGACTCTCGGGCTGGTATGCCAAAAGTCTTTCAATGGACGGGAAAGAAATTCTATTAAAGTCTGTGGCAATGGCGCTACTAGTGTATGCCATGTCTTGCTTCCGTCTCTCCAAACATCAGTGTAAAAAGATCACTAGTGCTATGACGAGTTTTTGGTGGAATTCTACCGAAGGAAAAAGAAAAATTAGTTGGGTTTCCTGGGAGAAAATGTGTCAATCTAAATATAATGGTGGTTTAGGCTTTCAGGATATTGGTGAATTTAACCAGACATTATTGGCTAAACAAGTATGAAAAATCTTATATGAACCAAATGCTCTACTATCAAAAGTCTATAAAGCAAACTATTTTCCAAATAAAGGCTTCCTTGAAGGAACTATGGGGACTCGGCCATCTTACGCTTGGCGAAGTATAATATTTGGACGTGAACTTTTTAAAAAAGGGTTGATAAATAACATTGGAAACGGGGAAGCTACACATGTATGGACAGACAAATGGCTTTTTGACGACGAACTACGCTCATCTCACAGTATCCGTCCTCAATCGAAGCTTAATTTGAAAGTCTCCTCCTTACTTACCTTAGAAGGTTTATGGGACAAATCACTTATTTTCCTTCTTTTTCTTCATGAGGATGTTATGAAAATATTGTCTTTATCTCCCAACAATCAACTTCCGGACCAACAAATTTGGGCGTACTCCGTTTATGGCAGATATAAGGTTAAAAGTGGACATTGGCTGCTCTCAAAGGATAAGGAACAAGTATCAAATCCTAACCCTCATCAACGACTAGTTAATGATTTAAAATCGGTGATATGGAAAATTAAGACTGAGCCAAAAAATTAAAATGTTTATCTGGCAAGCTCTATCAGGGGCATTGGCGGTAGCTGATTGCCTACATGCTCATGGATTACGAGCACGTTCACGTTGCAAACTCTGCGACAGAAGGTATGAAATTGTGAATCATATGTTATTTGAATGCATCTTTGACTCAAAGATTTGGCAATTGGCTGATATTCCGGTACCACTCAAGGTTTCACAAACTCACTCACTCTCAATTTTCAAGCCTTATTTCATTTAATCAATGAGACAGGTATCCACAGAAAAATAAGGGCGTCGATTCCATGGATTTTGTGGGAAATCTGGTAAAATAGAATTGCTTTGGTTATTGAAGGGAAACAAAACGATATATCAGTTTTGGTATCTCTAGCTCTTGAACAAGCTGAGCACTGGCATAAACTTTTCCTAGTTTCTCAATAGGAGAAAAATCAGTTTTTCGCCCGCTCAATCAAGAGGGAAACACACTGGACAAAACCTACTTCAGAGGTTTTAAAGTGCAATGTCCATGCATCCTGGTCCGGTGAAGGTATTTATGTTGGTGGAGCTTGGATAGTACAAAACTATAAAAGAGACGTCTCATTCCATGCAAGGGATGCCTTGCTACCAACACGAAACAAATTTGAAGCGGAACTCCAGTGCATTCAGTGGGCCTTGACAAGCATGTTTGATCTCCGTCTAAGAGCAATAGAAGTTTGGTCAGATTTTGACAGGGTAATCAACGTAATTAATAATCCATCAAGCTGGCCAAAATACAGAAGTTTGCTCCAAAAGATTTCGAGTACAACTGCTTCCTTTTCTTCTTGTTTGTTCTTGACATCATCTCCGAAAGCCAATTCCGTTGCTCGAGACATTGCCAACAGTGTCCCACATCATGGTCTGCTCCAATCTTACCTGGCTTTAGGAGGCCCTTCTTGACTTCATACTCGTAACTTTGAAGAAGCTCTTACCATTCTCTAGACATGTTTATGTAAAAGTGGTTCTTAATGGGTTTTTGTTAAACGTTCTAATATGTTTATGTATTTCTGTTCGTGGTTAAGATAAAAAACTTGAATCAATTAGTCAAGTTACATTACTGACAAGACATGTTAAGTTCCAAAAAAAAATCATACTGTGTAACTTGATTTATCCTTCTTCAAACTAAAATATGTAGGACAAATCAAAGCTTACCATCATTATGGTTCATAAACACTTTTAGGGGTGTAGAATGGCTGACTTGCGTCTATTAGGCTCGTCTTACAACGAGTTTAATTTTTTTATTTGTAGAAGATTAAACTGCAAAACACGCAGATAATTAATATATATATTTAAACTCGCGTCCGAGCTGGCTGACTTGCGTCCATTAGGCTCGTCTTACAATGAGTTTAATTTCTCTATTTGTATAAGATTAAACTGCAAAACACGCAGATAATTAATATATATATTTAAACTCGCGTCCGACTTGACGAAATGTCTCGCGGACACTTTATGTAAAAATTAAAATGAAACTATATAAATTTTAAATTTGGTAACTTAATTAATTAAATGAAAAATAATTTATATATATATATATATATATTTATATGAATTTTAATTTGATACACTAAAATTTTATGTTNCAAAATTTTAAATTCTATTCCCCTAAAATTTTTTTTTTTTTTTTTTTTTTTTTTTTTTTTTTATTTTACTAAAATTTTATGTTTTATAATATATATAATAGATTATAATTTATTAAATACATAAAATTATTATAATTTAATTATTTTTTATTTAAATTAATAGCGAGTGAACAGATCTGCTAACGTGCGGTCGAGGTTGAACCTAACCTGCATGTTGCATCGTATTTAGTGATTTTAATTTGGGCTATTTTTTCGCGGGTCTAAACGGGCATTTAGGAAAAAAAAGCCCGTTTAGACCCATTTATCTGGTGGAAAACTGTTGGGTTTTAAATGGGTACCCTTTTAAAACCCATTTATTAAATGGGCTTTTGATAATTTTACGCGGGTACCCGTTTAGACCCACTAATATTAAAAATACTAAACTACGTCGTTTTGGAATTAGGTTATTTTGTTCTCTTCTTCATCATTTCTTATCGCCTCTTCTCGCGTATGTGAAGAGAAAAAATTTCAGAATCGAAATATTAAAGCAAAGTTCCAAAAATTCACAGACTTACCGAACGAAATCGAAATCGGTAGGTAGGTTTTCTAATTCTCTCCTAGAAGTTTCAATCTCATCCTCACAATTTAGTTCGAAACTCGACATCATCTCATCATATGTTGTCTTTCTTGACTTATAGTTTTGGTCTGAACACAACACATTTAGATCACAATCTTAGCATTTTTTATTGTGTTTAAAATGCTAAGATTGACGATGGTTATGGCAGGTTATCATCTAAGTAGAAACAAGATGCTTTTCTTTAGTGGAGTTTTATTCATCTCTTTAGCTATTTGTGTTCATCTCACTCCTTATTTCCCTTCAATTTCAAACATTGACTAGTTTTAGAAACTGAGTTGAAAAGAAGATTAATCTGAAACTATATTTGTTCCCCCTCCTGGCTTCTGTTTGCAATGCTAGTGTAGTTTTGTTTTGCTAGATTTCAACGAAAGGACTAATCAAAAGGTTTAGTTTTTACCTTATGCGCAAGCCAGAAAACTTCTCAATGTCGTTGACATTAGAATTTTTTGAGCCTTTAGGATTAGTATTTTTGCCGAGTGGTTTAGGGTCATAATCAAGGCAATCTTGAACAACACTTATGAAGTCAGACAAGTCTGAGTTAGTCCTACGTTTTGATGTTTCTGAGTTATTAAATGGATCATGGATTGTTATAGCTGATGATATAGTGATGGTGTTATTGTGTTATTGTGTTTTAGGTTGACGATGGATTTTGAATCTCAACAAACGATTGCAATTCTCAATGCTCAATGTGGGTTCATAGATATGAATGAAGAAGATACTGAGTTTGAGACTGAGTTGAATGTGGAAGAGACTGAATTGGAAGCACCCGGACAAAGTAATACTCAAGTGACACAACCAACTTAAGCTTCACGTAAAAGACGCACAGCTGTTTGGACAGATTTTGTATCAGTTGGGATAGAAAATGATGGAAAAGAGAGGGCCAAATGCATCCATTGTGGTACAAAGTTAGTGATAAATAGCAAATCACATGGAAGTTATGGAACACATCACTCGANAGACATGCCGAAAGATGCCAAAGAAGGGAGATAGGCCTCTATATAGTCAAAAGTTAGATCGTGAAATGGTTAGTGAGATCATAATCTACCACGATCTACCATTTCGGTATGTGGAGTATGAGAAAGTTAGAGCGAGGGACAAGTATCTAAACCCCGATTATCAACCAATTTGTAGACAAACTGCTGCAGCTGATGTTTTTAGAAGGTATGAAATAGAAAAAGAAAACCTGAAAAAGGTATTTGCAAGACATAGTGGTAGGGTTTGCTTCACTTCAGATTTATGGTTAGCTCGTGTTACTACGATGGGATATATTTGTCTCACCGCTCACTTTATTGATGATAGCTGGAAATTAAATAGTAAGATTCTTGCTTTTTGTGAGCTAAAGGCTCCACACACCGGTGAAGAAATC
>OVBE01005372.1:0-21864 GCA_900406425.1 Iberis pinnata | reverse complement strand
GGGTGTTACAGATGGAATGTCTACGACTTAGACACTGGAAATATTTTTACCTCTCGCGATGTAGTGTTCTGTGAAAAAGAGTTCCTATATGCAACTCTATCTTCATCTCATCTAGCCTCTGATTGTGTTCATCAAATGTCTTTACCGTCAACTGAACCTATTTTTAATGATAGTCTGATGCAGCAGGTTCCTCTGCACTTAGAATCACCTTCTGTTTCAGATGCAGGCGTGTCAAATACAATTGATGTGCAATACTCACCTACAAATTGTGCATCTGATTCTCTTCCTCCCGTGGAAGATGAAATACCTTCCCCACCAATTGTTACTTGTTTTGAGATGGTTGTTTCTTCTCCATCCAATTCCAGTCCCGTTGAAGCTCTTGGTCGTGGTCTCCGTACATGTCAATTACCTTCTAAGTTACAAGACTCTTACACACAGTTGCAGGTGTGTCACCTGATATTGGCTCATCTTCTTTCCCACTTTCGTTTTATGTGAATAGTCAGAAGTTTTATCATAATGATTGTGTCTTCCTTGATGCACTCACAACCTTTGTCGTACCAAAGAATTACAATGAGGCTGCTACCAATTTCTTATGGAGCGATGCTATGCGCCGTGAAATTGATGCTTTAAAGGAAAATCAAATGTGGACCATTGAAATTCTCCCTGCTGGTAAACGTGTTTTTTTACTGTAAATGGGTATTTACAATTAAACTTCCATCCAATGGAAGCATAGAGAGATACAAAGCTCGGCTTTTTTCTTGTGAAAACCGTCATATTGAAGGAAATGATTATGATGAAACGTTTGCTCATGTCGCCAAAATGACATCGGTTCGCACGTTCCTTCAAATTGCTGCTTCTAGAGATTGGAAAGTTCATCAAATGGATGTTCATAATGCATTTTTACATGGTGATCTAGAAGAAGAGGTGTATGCGTTTACTTCCTGGATTTTGTCATTCTGATTCGATGAAGATTTGTTTTTACACAAATCTCTCTATGGTCTTAAGCAAGCGCCTAAGTATTGGTTTACGAAGCTTAGTGATACCTTATGTGATTATGGTTTTCTATAGTCTACTTCTGATTACTCTCTTTTCACTATGCAAAATGGCACCGATATATTACATGTCCTTGTCTATGTTGATGATTTGATTGTCTCAGGGAGTTCCCTCCATCTTATTACGATTTTCAAGATGTATCTTGACAGGTGCTTTCATATGAAGGACATTGGCATCTCCAAATACTTTCTTGGAATTGAACTTCCTAAAGGACCTGCTGAGATTTATTTGTGTCAGCGAAAATACATATTGGACATCATCAAGGAAACTGGTCTTCTTGGCTCGAAACCCGTGGCTTTTCCTCTTGAGCAAAACCACAAATTGGCTTTAGCGGATGGTGCTGATTTTGTGGATGTTGCAGCCAATAGGAGATTAGTAGGACTCTTATATATCTTGCGGTAACTCGTCCTGACTTGTGTTACTCAGTCCATATTCTTTCTCAGTTCATGCAAAAACCAAAACAGGCACATTGAGACATTTCGTTAAGAGTTGTTTGGTACTTGAAGGGTAATTCGGGCCAAGGTATTCTCTTTAAGGCTCTGTCTGATCTTTCTCTGGTTGCTTGGTGTGATGCGGATTGGGCTGGTTGTCCAACTACTAGACGATCTCTATCAGGATGGTTTATTCAGCTGGGTGGATCACCGATCTCTTGGATCTATGTTCCTCGGTTGAGGCTGAATATCGATCTATGGCGCTTACTCTTGGGGAGATTATTTGGTTGAAGAATCTTTTACGGGATTTCGGCTTTGATCATCATGCACCTATCCCTCTGTTTTGTGATAACCAGGCTGCTTTACACATTGCTGCAAATCCTGTCTTTTATGAACGAACGAAACATGTTAAAGTTGATTGTCATCGTGTTCGTGATGCGCTTGTGCAAGGTATTACCACCACGAAACGCGTGTCTACTCGTCAACAACTAGCTGATATCTTCACCAAAGCGTTGGGCAAGTTCGAATTTGAATCATTTATTTTCAAGTTGGGTGTTTGTGACCTGCACACTCCAAGTTGAGGAGGAGGTGTATTACAATATAATATATTCCATATGTGGACTTGTACATCTTAGTCTTTTACATTAGGTTCATTAAATTAATCTCTCTTGTATAAATGTATTTTGATAGCCACCATATCAATACAAGAAAACCTTTATACATTCTAGGTTGTTTGACAGTTTAGGTTCTGATTTAGAGGAAGAAGACGATTCAGACGAAATTTATCGAGAGTTTGTGGGAGCATCCACTACAAGAAAGATTTAGGAATTCAACCACCATTTTGGTCGAAAAATGGTCGGAATTATGAATTTCCGACTATTTTCCGACCAAAATGGTTTAGTTGGAACTTGAAGGTCGTAAAATATTTTGGTCGAAAATTAGTAAAAAAATATAGTCAAAAATTGGTCGGAAAAATGGTAGTCGGTAATTGGTCAAAAAAATTTCCGACCAATTTCTGACCATATTTTTTTATTTGGTCGGAAATTGGTAGGAAAAATTTTCCGACAAATTTCCAACTATATTTTTATTTGGTCGGAAACTGTTCGGAAAATATTTAAGACTAATTTCTTACCAATTTTTGAAAAAATTAAAAAAAATTCAGAATTATCTTTATAAATAACAATATTTTTAAAATTAAAATTCCAAAAAATCTTTATAAAATATAAAACCGATAATGCTAATTTCATAACCTAGATAATCTAATTACTTAAACTTACGTAATCTAATAACATAAACATATATATTATTATTTGAAACCTAAAAAATAATTTGAAAGAAATTATAGAAATTTTTGAGAGTTTTGTGGTGTAATGAAGAAGTGAAGCTCGACTTATATAGAAAAAATAGTCCGACCAAATTCTGACCAAAGAAAAAAATTGGTCGGTAATTAGTCGGAACTTGCATTACATTTTCCGACTAATTTCCGACCAATTTTCAAGTTTGGCAAAAATTAGTCTTTAAACTTATTAAATTTGTGACAAATTTCCGACTAATACTTGGGTTAGTTGGAATGTAGTCGGAATTATTTTATTTTATTTTTTATTTTTTCTTACGGAAAACAAATAAATTTTGAGAGAAAAAACATAATTTTTAGAAAAATATGAAAACAAATTCGACCAAATTCGACCAAATTCCAACCAATTTCCTAATTAGTTGGAATTTGGTCGGAATTTTTCTTAAATTATTTTCTTAACTTTTTCATTTTTAAAAAAATATTTTAACAACGAAAACAAGAAAAATTTAAAATGTAATAAAGAAATGAAAAAACTCCGACTAAATTCCGACCAATTATTGGATTAGTCGGAATTTGGTCGGCATTTTTTTTTTTATATGTAATTTTTTATAAATTGTTTTTCAAAAACAACAAACATGAAAAATGAAAAAGAAAAATTTAGAAAATATAAAAAAATTTCCGACCAAATTCTTACTAATTCAAGAATTGGTAGGAATGTTGTCGAAATTTTTTTTATTTTTTCTTAGATGTTTTTTAATTTTTTACGACGAAAAAATAGAAAATTAAGAAAAGAAAATAAAAAGAATTTTCGACCAAATTCCGACCAATTCTTGGTTTAGTCGAAAATTAGTAGGAAATTTGGTGACTAGATACCGACTAATTTAATTTGGTTAAAAATTCTGACCAAATTTTGAGTAATTATCCAATTAGTCGGAAATTAGTTAGAATATCGTTGAAAATATTTTTCACCACCTTTATTGTTGGAAATGTACATTATTTCTTGTTGTAATCAGAATATGATAATGGAAGATTTAAAGCCATGAAGAATTGAAGAAGAGAAGAAATTCAAACATGTTGATAAACATGTATCTAATATAAAATAATTGGTTCATAGAGGGATTTGACCCAACACGTCCGTTCGTTTTTCCCTCTCTCTGATCTTCGGTAACTTCTTTACCGGAATTTCTTAATGCCGCCGGCTTACGTTGCCTTTGATTACTTCCTTTAAATACAGTTACTTATTACATATTGGACTGTTCTTTTCAGTGAAAACAAAATTAAGTAAAGTCTTCTCGAGTGATTTTGCAATTAATAAATCTTGCTATCCCGTGATTCATTTTTCAAAATCAAGTCCGACAAAAAAATACCGAAAAACCAAGTATTATAGAGATCATAAGACTTTTCCACCATTGTATATCATGTGTTAAATTTATTAACTAATTTTTTCATATTATACTAGATGATATCCTGCGCTATGAGCGGAAATATATTATAAAATATAAATTATGACTTAAATTTTAAGTATTATTATAAAGTTTTTTAAATAATGATTATAGAATTTGTTGACTATATTTATATAAATATGAAGTTAAAATGTGATTAGTTTGTAGAAAATATCTAATTATATAACATAAAACGTAATAAAGATATTATTTTTTATTTTTTATATAGTATATATAGATATTTTCAAATATATGATCAATTGATTTATTAATTAAGATACACATATTTAATACTATAAACTTTATACGCGAATTTCAAATTTAATATAAATAGTTTTATATTATTTAAATATTAAAAAAAATTTAATTATTTATTTAAAAATTTTAATATGTTATATATTAAATTTTTAGTCTTAGAAGATATATTTTCTCATAAATTAATCTAAATATAAAAGAAGAAAAAATCCTTACTAAGATTTTTAATTTAGATAATGTATTTGTATTTAAATTACTAATGACATATCATGTAATTTATTACAAACTTAAGGTTTTTTTTTGTAAAAAAGTCATTCCTTTTAATATATAGAAGATATCAGTCTTACTTATTAATTTATTAATAAGTAATAACATATAATAAAAGAAATCTTTTTAATGTTTTCAAAGAACAAATATATATTTTCTTCAAAAATATAAATGATAAATTAATAATAGAGTGCCGAAAAAACAACAGTAAAGTATTCACCAAATTCAAAATAATTATTTAAATTCAAATACATTAATTTTTTTTTATTAAATTCAATAATTTAATATAATAAACTAAGATATAGCCGTGTTTATAATTTGAAAATTTATAAATCATAGTTCTAACCTAGTTATAGAAGATATTTCAATATACAACAATTTAACTATATATATNATATATATATATATATATATAACTTTGGGTTTTGATACCATAATATCGACAGACCTAATATATATATCGCACAGGTTTTAATACCAGAATATAGATAAGCAATAGTGATAATATTGGATTTCTTTAATTTCTTTATGTTTTGTGTGAAGGATAGTGTGGATGCTAAAACCCACAATGAATTTTTATCAAGTTATCTCAATGAGGAATACGTTGTTTTTGTCAAAATTAGGAAAATGACGCAACACAAACTCAGATAAAAAGATAGAAAAGTAGATTTTATTGATCTCAAAAATGTGAATACAAAACAATTAGTTGATTCCTAAATCTTAGTTCGGATAGTAGTTCTAATCTCCTAAAGAATAATCGATCCCCCTCCCTTCACTCTCTCTTGCTTATATCTCTCTCTGTCTAGTTTGGACTGTTCCGATCTTCTCGAATTGTTGGACCTACAATCTTAGCGTTTCCCTCCTATCTCGGAACCGTCATGATCTAGTCTTTGTTTACTCAACTCGTGTTCACCTTCTCCTCATATCGTCTACGACTTGGGTGTTCAGCTGCTCACTCTTCACGCCCAGGTAGCGATCTACTTAGTAAATCCTTCTGCGCCTTAATGCATGTTGCGCCATCATCCATAAAGTGACACTAGTTAAGGAAAAATCCTACTGAGGGGGTTTTGGCACCAACAGATTAGCCCCCAGGTCTCCCTACGAGCTTAGCGAGTTGGGTGACCTTCGAAGATTGATTGGTGAAAATTCAATTTGGGATTTTCTGTTTCAAGATGATCTCCATTTGTCATTCTTATTTAGATATGCACGCATTCATATATGGTTATCACATATGTATTTTTTTGTGCTGAACCGGATAATCTCGCTTTTCCAAGGATTTAACATTTGTAGATCGATTTCGGTTGAGGAAATCTCAATAGTCCAGTAGTTATTTTTGTCAACACGCGGCGTGTGTTTCAATTTCGAAATTCAAAAACATCATGATTATTCCTACAAAAGATGGCTTCGCATTCTTCGAGGCATTTACTGCTGCTTTCCCCTCTCTCCTCAAGTGTTTGGAACCGTCTCCCCACTACGCATTCAACCGCCAACTCCTTCTCTCTTTTAACGCAACCTAAGGTACTGTCATCTCATACCTCTTCTCTCTTAATTTCTGCTAGGGTTTTTGCTGTTCCCCCTTTCAATATGTTCTCTTCTTCTTCGATTTTTCTCCGATATCCTTTGAATTCTCCTTTCCTTTCCACTCTTCTTCCTTTAATTTCTCTTCCATCCCGGTTCTTCCACCATGTGGAAACAACTGGCGCTTCGTTCTCGGAGCAGAAGCTCGTCGTCACATCCTGCGGCCAACATAAGTGTCGGAACCCCCATCGTTTCCTGCGCGAGGTCCAGGGCGGCTGCGGCTCCGCAAATCATGACTTTCTCCTCTTCTCGCTCATCTCCTACGTTTGTGAGAACGATTTGGGAACAATTTGATCTCCTTTTTGATGTCAAGTTCCTGATCCCTGATCCCGGTCAGTTTCCAAACAATCCCCCAGCGGGATTCGGCACGGTCTATGAGATATTTTTCAAGACTTGTGGGTTACGTTTTCCCGTTCCTGAGTTGTTGGTTTGATACTTGCGTTTCCAAGGGATGGCTCTGAGCCAGCTGATGCCTAAGGGAGTCTGGCATGCGATTTTCCTGATGGTCCAGGCGAGGGAGAACGGCTTCGAACTAAGTTGTGACATGCTCGAGGCTGCCATGTATGCAAAGAGGGGTCCGAAGGGTGGCCTATGGTACCTAGCCAATAAACCCAACCAAGGGTTCACAACTGGTCATGCCCCCTAAGACGAAACTGATTGGGAGAAATTTTACTTTTCCCTAGAAATTAATCATCTCTTTTTCGGGACTACGAGTCATAGCGATCTACAATCTTGGTGGACTAGGGAGAGTGGTGTGAATCCCCTCTTTTTCTTTCTTAAACCTAACTCCTCTGTCCCCTTGCTTATTTGTTGAGTTGATGTTTTCTGGTTATTTTCGATCTTATCTTTTCGTGTTAGTTGATTTTTGGACATTATTGGTCGACTGGTTTTCCTTTTCTTTCTTATCTGAGTGTTTGTTAGTCCCGCATCTAGCTCAAGTTGAGGGTCCTTCTGCAATATCTGAAAAATTGGAAACTTCTCGGGATCAATCGGCTGAACAACTGGAACACCTTCGACGGGGAAAGAGTAATACGTAACTGGCTGCCGTTGGAACCGCTATCTGAATCATCCACAAGTAAGTGCTTTGTTTGGGTTTTCTTCTGGTCTATTAGAGTTGCGTGACGTTTGATGTGTGGTTTTGCTGCATGTGCTATGTCTCAGTGTTTGTCTGTCGCTATGAAGAATCCCATCCCATACCGAGAAGCTCGCAAACTGAAAAGTTCCCAGGGGGCTCCCAGCTCTGCGGGACTCGGTGCTTCTCAGGAGGAAAAGACTCCCAAAGATCAATTTCCCATGGAGGTGGACCCTATTGAGGTATCTGACTCATCTCGTGGGGATCATCATCGGGAGAAGGTCATAAGTTCTAGCAAGAAGTTGTCCCGTCTCCCTCCAATTCGGCGCAACAGTCACCATCTCGAGGCTCCATCGGAGAAAAGGGCTCGCACTCAGGAGGCATCACCAGTCAGTGTTCATGATCATGGCAGATTTACCTTCAGATTCTCCTGGCCAAACCAGTCTCCCATGGTGGAAGAAGGGGACCTTTGCACCGAGCTGATGTCCAAACTCCTCCTAGGTGGTCCTAAAGTTTACGACCATAGGTCACTTTCTGTTAAGAAAGAATATGCTGACTGGGCTCGTTCCCATACCGAGGTAGGATCATCATGATTTTCATTTCAATTTTCCTTTTGCTTTGCGATTCAAAAACTGGCAAACCAACTGGTAGGGGTTTTAGATGATGAGTTGAGGAAAGCGAAGAAGAATTATGGGATCGAATTAATCGAGGATGTGACAGCGAGTGCTGATAAGGCTATCGTCAAATTGAAGACTACAATGAAGCGGGTGGAAATGCTGACGAACGATAACAGTAGGTTGAGGGCTGAAGTAGTCGAACTGGAGGATCTAAGGAAGAAGGATGTAGAGAGGCTGAGTGCGGAGGTGGCTCTTCACGAAAAATCCAAGAAAAACTTTAAGAAGGAGGTGGCTTCCATGGCCAAGGAACTGGCGGGTCTTTACGAAGGATATGGATGATTAGGTAGAGCGGAAGCTTAAGGAGAAGGAAAATGAGATGACGACGCAGTTCATCAGGAAGATGGATCGTGTGAAAGGGAAGGTTGCGAACGAACGGGTGTATCAAGAGAAGCTAATGTAAGTAAAACAGATTAAATGTAACCTCGACCTGNTGGATGATTAGGTAGAGCGGAAGCTTAAGGAGAAGGAAAATGAGATGACGACGCAGTTCGTCAGGAAGATGGATCGTGTGAAAGGGAAGGTTGCGAACGAACGGGTGTATCAAGAGAAGCTAATGTAAGTAAAACAAATTAAATGTAACCTCGACCTANAAGTAAAACAGATTAAATGTAACCTCGACCTGATTAGACTTTTGAGAGAGGGGGAGACCACTCTGGAGATGGAGCATAAAGATTTGGAAAATGATTTGGGTGGGTTCAATGAGGAGGTGGCTATGCTAGACTATAAGGAGCTGAACATGGAGAAGGGCTGGACGGCGATGCCCACTTGGTCCGACCTGAGCAAGCCCTCTGAACCCAACCCGATTGAAGACATCAACCCTTACGAAACAAATCTCCTATCTCTGAACCCTGTTGAGGAGGCCATCGTTTGAGGGAATAAGGACGAGGCCATGGCTGAGGAGGAGACTGAAAAGGAGGAGGCCGAGGGGCTCAATGCTGATGCAAGCGGATCTCTTGACAAGGTGGTCGAAGTCGCGGTGCGCTTTGGAGAAGTCGCAGCTATTCTGAGAAAAGAAGCCCTCGGAGGGGATGACGATAATGCAGCCGGCCAGGACCCACACACCTAGAAAGTCCTCCATCTCATCCTGTTTGCCTTTTGTTTTAAAAATTTCTTTGAATGTTATGTGAACCTGAATTTTGTGCTCGGGGGGCTTTAACCCAAAGCTTTTAAGTTTATTAAGTTTATGTTGGAGTTTCAGTTTATGTCTTTGCATGTTGCTTCTAAGCATCCACTTCGAGCTGAGTTTGTATTAGGATCCTTTCTAGATGTCGTGATATTTGCTGGAATGATATCGCATGTGCTTGCTAGCTAAGATAGATATACGCTTTGTCATTAAGATAACTTGTTTAAAACATTATACTTTATTTGAAGGATCGAATGTTCAAATGAAGAGTGAGTGTTTTGGTCGTTGACAGCATTTGTCATATGCCTTAATACGTTATTGCGAGACTGGGCTCGGTTTTAGCGCTTATACCTTGATGAGGGTTGCTCAGGCNGGGGGGGGGGGTGTGCGATGTATTGTATGACTGGCCAGGTCATACAATGTGATGTTTTCGATTTTTTTCGTTTTGAGTGGTGTGCTATAATGAAGAGGTATTTAAAGGTTTAGATAGGTTTACCAAAGACGCAAGATTTGAAGGCTTAAGTAGTCCTCCACAGGTGTAGTATAGTGTTCTCCCCTCGATTTCGTCGAAGTATTGGTAGATAGGATAGGCGAAAACAACAAAGATTGGAATGGTTGGTGGTGGATAGCTTGGTTAACTTCAGGTGTTTAATCTTGTTGGTTGGGTGAAACATGGCATTTTGTACGTCCTCGAGCTGGTCCATCAATTTAGCAAGAGCCCTGGTTGAGTCGGGCTGGGTCTTTAATGTAAAGGACGAATACATCTCCCCCATTTTTTGAGAAAAAATTATAGAGAAGGAGATGGCGGGCTGGGTCGGAGTGCAAAGGACAAATAGATCTCCCCAATTTTTTGAGAAAAAATTATAAAGCATGAGAGGGCGGGCTCTATCGTAGTGCAAAGGATAAATACATCTCCCCCATTTTTTTGAGAAATATTTATGAAGAAGGAGAGGGCAGGCTGGGTCGGAGTGCAAAGGACGAATACATCTCCCCCATTTTTTGAGAAAAATTTATGAAGAAGGAGAGGGTGGGCTGGGTCGGAGTTTAAAGGACGAATACATCTCCCCCATTTTTTGAGAAACAATTATGAAGAAGGAGAGGGTGGGTTGGGTCGGAGTGCAAAGGACGAATACATCTCCCCCATTTTTTGAGAAAAAATTATGAAGAAGGAGAGGGCGGGCTGGGTCGGAGTGCAAAGGACGAATACATCTCCCCTTTTTTGTGAAAAATTTATGAAGAATGAGAGGGCGCGAAATCAAAATAATTAATAACAATAGCTGAATTCCTGAATGGAATTGCCTACGTACCCCGGAGGTAGAGATCAAGCTAAGGTCGTAGTTCACTAATTTAAAGAGTACAATTATCCAAAGGGAAAAGAATTTGCTAGTCGTCAACAAAAATATTGTTTCAAGTGATGAGCGTTCCAAGGGTGTCTTTCCTCATTTCCTTTTGTGTCCTCTAGTTCATACACTCCTGGTTTGATGATCTTGGATATTTTGTATGGTCCTTCCCATTTGATTCCTAGCTTTCCTGCGTTCTTTTTTGCTCTTGCGGGGAAGATTTCCCATAGCACCAGCTCTCCTTCGGTGAACTATCTCTTCTTGATCTTCTTGTTATAGAATCATGATGCGGCGTTATGGTAGTTTTGCAACCATATCATGCCCTGGTCTCTCCTTTCGTCAATGGTGTCAGCTATGTCAATGAGCATCTGATCATTTTGATATGTTTTCTAAGGTGCCAGCTCAAACCTGAGGCTGGGGACTTCGGTCTCAGCTGGTGTTACTGCCTTGGTTCTGTATACCAAAGCAAAAGGTGAGTCATTGGTTCCTCTTATAGGTGTCGTTCGGTAAGACCAAAGTACCCCCTCTAATTTTTCTGCCCATATACCTTTTTGCGTCTAGTCTCTTGTTTAGTCCGTCCAAGATTGTTTTGTTAGCGGCCTTGGCCTGGCCGTTGGGCTGTGGGTAGTATGGTGTTGAGAATGTTAATTCTATGAAATTTCGTTGGCAGAAGTCTTTAAATCTATCTGAAGCGAATTGGGGGCCGTTATTGGTGTGGATTTCGTAGGGGATCCCATGTTGGCAAATTATGTTCTTCTAGATGAAGGATTCCACGTTTTCGGATTTGACTTTAGCGAATGATTCGGCTTCTATCCACTTGGAAAAATAATTTGTTAGGACGAGGAGGAAACGTTTAGGTTTCGACCTGTGCATTGGGCCAATTATGTCCATGGACCATCTCATGAATGGGTATGGGGCTGTGATGGACTGCAACTCCTCGGTCGGTCTGTATATCAACGATGCGTGCTATTGGCTTTTCTCGCATTTCAAGGCGTACTGTTCGCAATCCGTGGTCATGGTTGGCCAGTAGTATCCATATTTCTTTATCTTGAATGCCAGTGCTCTGCCACCTGAGTGATTTCTGCATGCTCCATCGTGTACCTCCCTGATTATCTTCTTTGTCTTGTGGCCGGATATGCACTTTAGTACCAGGCCACGTACACTCCATTTGTAGAGGCTTCCGTCCAACCAAGTATCTAGCACTTTTGGCTTTGAGTTTCCTTGCGTCCCATTTCTTTGGTGGCAATATCCCGTCCGCTATTTATGCTAGTATTTCGACTCTCCAGTCTATTTCCACTTCGACCACATCTGTTTCCATCAGAATTGCGTCCACAATCGGGTCATGTATGATGCATGTAGCTTTAGTGATGGAGATACAGGGCTTGTCGATAGTTTCAACCGGTATGACCCTGGTCGTTTGCGGGTTCGTAGTCGAGGCTAGTGTGGCTAGGGCGTCAGCAGGTATGTTTTCACCTCTAGGGATTTTAATAAGACAGAAGTCTGCAAATTCATTGCTAAGGGTTTTCACCACACCTAGGTATGCTCCCATTCTGTCGTCTCTTGTCTCGTATTCCCCACTGAACTGGTTCACGACTAGTTGGGAATCGCAGTAGGCGGTTACTCGCTTAGCTCCGATTGTTGTTTCCAGTTGCCACCCGAAAATTATTGCCTCGTATTCAGCTTCATTGTTTGACGCTGCGAAGTTTAGTCGAAACAACTGCTCGACCATCTCCCCGGTTGGGGAGACAAACCATACTCCTACTCCAGAACCATGTTTTAAGCTCGCCTCATCTACGTATAGCGACCACTTTGCTTAGTCTGGCTGTACTGCCGTGTCCATCTCTAGCGGTAGCTCTATCAAGAAATCTACCAAGACTTGAGATTTTGCACAAGTTATGCTTTGAATTCTATGTCGTGCTTGCTTAGCTTGATGACCCATTTGGAGAGTCTTCCCGTCTATTTTGGACTGTGTAGGATCGTATGTAGCGGCTGGTTGGAGTACACAACAATCGAGTGCGACTGGAAATAGGATCGTAATTTTCTTGCTGAGTGCACCATAACTAGGGCTAATTTCTCTATTGTTGGGTATCTGGTCTCGACATCGTCTAGGATTTTGCTGAGGTAGAAGATCGGCCTCTGGCCGCGTACAAGAACTGAGCTGATTGTGTGAGATGATACAGCGATGTAAAGATATAGAGTTTCTCCCTCCTGTGGCTTCAAAAGGACCAGAGGTGTGATAAGGTAGGTTTTTAAATCTGTGAATGCTAACTCGCATTCTTCATTCCAAATGAACTTCTTGTTTCCCTTCAGGAGGTTGTAGAATGGAAGGCATTTGTCGGTTGACGTAGATATAAATCTAGTCAGGGCGGCTATGCGCCCGGTCAGTCTCTGTACTTCTCTTGTGTTTTTGGGTGATGGCATCCTTAACAATGCGCTGATTTGCTTGGGGTTAGCTTCGATCCCCCTCTTGGTCACCAGGTAGCCGAGAAATTCACCCGACGTTACAGCAAAGGTGCACTTAGCTGGGTTCAGCTTCATCCCGTAGGTGTTCAGTATTTGGAAACATGTGCGCAGGTCGTCCACACGGTTGCTCTCGTTAGAAGATTTGACAAGCATGTCGTCTATATAAACTTCCATCGTCTTTCCCAGTTGTTCTGAGACCATTTTTTTTGACTAAGCGTTGGTAGGTTACGCCTAGGTTCTTCAAGCCGAAAGGCATTACTTTGTAACAATAGATGCCTCTGTCCGTAGTGAAAGCGGTTTTTCCCTATCTCCTGGGTGCATGAGTATCTGGTTTTAGCCCGAGAAGGCATCCATAAACAAGAGCAGCTTGTACCCAGCTGTGGCTTCGACGAGCTGATCTATGTTTGGAAATGGGAAACAGTCTTTGGGACACGCTTTTTTCAGGTAGGTGAAGTCTATGCATACTCTCCATTTTCCATTCTTTTTCTTTACCACTACGGGGTTTGCCAGCCACTCCAGATATTTTACCTTGGTGATTGAGCCTGCACCCAGAAACTTCTCCACCTCGTCTCTGACTGCCTGAGCCCGCTCGGCTCCTAGCTTGCGTTTTTTTCTGTTTAACCGGCTTATAAATTGGGTCCCCATTTAGCTCATGAAACATAATGTCCAAGCTTATTCCTGACATATCCGTCATGTTCCATGCGAAGGTGTGTTTATTTTCTTTGAGGACAACAATTAGCTCTTCTTTCAAATCTTTTTGAAGTTTTGATCTTATGCCAACGCAACGCTCTGGGTATCCTGGGTATCCTGGGTATATACAATACTGCGTCACTTCGTCAAGTTTGGGTTCCTCGTATGTCGGCTCCGCAGGCTGGACAGGCTCCCCAATCTGTAATTCCTATAAGACCTTTTCTTGGAGTTTGAGTTCGGCTAGGTAGCAAGCTCAGATTGATCTTTGGCTCCCTTTGATCATTTTGATCCCTTCCTTAGTGGGGAATTTGACGCATTGGTGGTGAGTAAAGGGGACATCCTTCATTGTGTTTATCCACGGCATCCCAAGATTGCATTGTATATTGTTGGTTTGTCAATCACTGTGAATTCGATCATCCTCGATACCCCAGCTGCATGCATTAGTAGTTTGATAGTTTCGATCATCATCGATGCCTCGTTGGTGAAATCGTTCAACAGCGCATGTGGTTCCTCAATTCCCGAGAGGTCTATGTCCATTTTCGCCAAGGTCACTTTGAAGATCAAATCTACCGAGCTCCCTGTATCTATGAGTACTCTTGCGATCTCTTACTCCTCTAAGATTAGCTCGATGACTAGTGGGTCAGAATGAGGGGTGCCGAGTCCTGTTTTGTCCATTTCGTTGAAAGCTATAGGTTCTCCCGTCTCTTATGGCTTGATTTTCCATTTCTCACATGATGCCACCCTGCGCCCATATGCTTTGATCGCTGTTACCGAGTTTAGGCCAAACTGGTGATTTTCCATGATCATATTGATTCTATTTTTGAATGGTGGGGTTGGCGCCATTTGAGGTAGTTCCTNGGTTGGCCTCTTCGGTCTGGGTCCTCCCCCCCCATTTCTTGGGATTAACTGCTTTCGCCTTGCTGGGTTCCACCAATTCCCCGGACTGGTACTTGCTGAAAAGGAACGATTTGAAGCTTATGCACTCTTCATTGGAATGCCCATCCTGGTTATGGTATTCGAAATTTTTCTTGACATTTCCTTGTTCTTCAAGTCGTTTCCATTGATTCCAAGGTCCGTTCTTAGGCTTCCATGCGAATAGTGTTTGGTTTCCAGCTGGGGGGTTTCGCCTTGGGGGAAATGACTTGAGTCACTTGGCCTTTTTCTTGGCTTCGTTTTCGCATTTCGATTAAATCGTCTTCTATCCATGCAAACACCTTTCCCCTATGGAGTGCCTTGTCGATCGTTGCGGGTGGGTTCAATATTAGATCTTTTCTGAATTTAGATTCTCCCAAAACCACATTTTTGAGGGCAGCAATCGCGGAATTGTCGGTGACTACCACCCGGGATATCACTTCTTTGAACCTATCGATGAATTGTTGGAGGGGCTCATTTGGACCCTGGGTCATGCTCCACATGTCTGCGTCTGAGATGTCCCTTTTGATGTATATTGAGTAGTGTTTTAAGAACATCAGGCTCATTTGGTTGAAACTGTGGATTGAACCCTCAGGAAGCCGGGAGAACCATGTGAGTGCTGGTCCATGGAGGTGCTCACTGAACAACTGGCAATACCCTGCGTTCTTCTCGTGTTCATCAAATTGCGCTCGTCCGACTATGATTCTGAAGGCGGTCATATACGCGCTGGGATCCGTCTTTCCTTCGTAAAAAGGAATTTTGATTTTTCCAGGGTTCCTCACTCTAACGTTCTTTATGTGTGCGGTATACGGGCTTTGGAGTGTTTCTTCCATCAACCAATCCAGCTCAGGTGCCGAGCTTATGGCTTGGTTAACTTGGGAGTTCATTTGTCGGACGACCTCATGTAAGGAATCCTTCATCTCCTGGATCTCCCTAATTGGTCGCTGAGGTCGCCTGCTGGAGCGAGAAGGCGGGGTACGGGTGCCCTCCCCGTACCTGTCAAATTCTCCCTTGGACTCCTCTGATAGGTCAGTTCCATCTTTCTTGTCCTCCGAAGCCTCGGGGCTCGGGGTGCAACTCGGCTTTTCGGTTTTGTCATGGGGTTGGTCATCCTGTTGGTCGGATTGCTCTCCTTCGAAGTTGTCATTGGGCGGGGTCTCCGTGGTATTAGTGCGGCGTTCTCGCGTCTTGACTGAGCGCGGGGTTGGAGTAAAGCCTAGCCTCCTGGAATGTTCTCCCGAGATGGGGTATCGTCGTGAGGAGGTCCTAGTTGAGTGATGTTGTGAAGATGTTGCCCAGTCTAAGCGTTTGGTCATTGCTTTGGTTTGTTCTGCAGACTTCTTTGCCATCTAGTCGAGCCTGTCAAACAAGGATTTGTTCAAAGCATCTTGAGTCTCCAGTTTGTCGGACATGGATTATACGGATTGGAGGAGTGCCTGAATCGTGCTGGCATATTCGTTAGGTGGTGTTGATGCGCTTTCAGTCATGGTGGAGTCGGATTTGGTTGCGGTTTTCCTTCCTGCGTTCAAGAACTCTTAACTCCCCACAGACGGCACCAATTTGTGGATGCTAAAAGCCACAATGAATTTTTATCAAATTATCTCAATGAGAAATTCGTTTTCCTGTCAAAATTAGAAAAAAGACGCAACACAAACTCATATAGAAAGATAAAAAGTAGATTTTATTGATCTTTAAAATGTGAATACAAAACAACTAGTTGATTCCTAAATCTTAGTTCAGAAAGTAGTTCTAATCTCCTAAAGAATAATCGATCCTCTCTCTCTCTCTCTCTCTCTTTCCGTCTAGTTCGGGCTAATCCGATCTTCTCGGATTGTTGAACCTACAATATCGGCGTATCCCTCCTATCTCGGAACCATCATGACCTAGTCTTAGCTTGCTCACCTCGTGTTCACCTTCTCCTCATATCGTCTACGACTTGGGTGTTCAGCCGCTCACTCTTCACACCCAGGTAGCGATCTACTGAGTAAATCCTTCTGCGCCTTAATACATGTTGAGCCATCATCCAGAAAGTGACACTAGTTAAGGCAAAATCCTGCTTAGGAGATTTTGACACCAACATATAGTTAGCAGACTCAGATATTGGAGAAAGATTTGGACTTGCACAGATGGTGTAAATTCTGCTCGTGTAGTCATATTGAGTGTTACATAATCAACGCCATTAATCCATAAAAGCATGTCTATTGCCCATTTTATCATGGATACATTATCCTTGATATTTTTCATCCGCATATCTATATTCATTTTTCTACGCAAAGAAGTAGCAACCAAATTATTCAGTTCAGCATGAAAATATTAAATTGATCCAAGACCATAAATATTGTCTTTTTTGTTCATAGACTTATGCAAAAACCAAAAGTCCAATGACATACATATACAAAGAAAATATCCTAAAATAAAACTGAATCAATGCATATGATATATAAAACAAAACTTAAACAAAATCAGTGCATAACATATACTAAAGCAAAACCAAAACAAAGACAATAATAGTAGTGATCATCTAGAAAAGACAATACAAAGTCGTAATATTCTAAAACAATACTCAAACAAAGTCATATACATTTTACTTAAAGGAAAATTCAAACAATACAAACTCATCTAAAAAAATAAGAAGTTGGATGCTAAAACATATTAGAAACTATACAAAATTCAAACAATACAAAGACAAATACTAAAATACAGACAATACAGAGTCATATACTAAAATTCAGACAATACGAATTCATATAAAAAAAGAACCAAAAGAATACAAACTCAACGGATAATTCAGCCACAAGATAATACAAACTAATTAATTCATGCTAATTTCAAAATATGTTTTGTTGGCTTCTAAAATCTTAGTACACAATCTTTATCTTAAAAGCTACTAAATTTTCAAAAAATGTATTTAAGACTTATTTCAATATATATGATGCAGTGAGCTCTTAGTTGAAGGGTTCATCTTGGTTGCTATTAGTTGATGTTTCTACTATCTGTTTAGCTAATAGGCTCTGGATCTAACCTAAACTAAAGTGTAGAGAACATATCAATATAGCATAAAACATCGTCGAATCCCACATACCAGAAAATATATTTTTATTTTTATTTTGATGTAAGCTAAGACAAATTAAGTTGAACGTTGGTTTTCAAAAATTGTAATTTAAAAGCGGTAATTAAATGAATGTAAATCTATAAACTAAGACGATAGGTGTTAGGAAATCCATAGGTAAACAGGTTCAACAGTTATAGATTATCATGCAAGGATTCAATTTGAAAATAATTCTCAACTCAAAAGATGAAATTAGATTAATCTCCACTTCGAGTATCAAAATCTTTTGTTCGAGTTACTAAAGACAAACTCTCGTCGTATTCAGAAAATTCAGCATTAAGTTTAGATTCCATATGTTCATAAACATCTAAGATAATACTTTTGCAAGAAAAGACACTTATACATGTAGACTAGATCACATTTCTAAACCAAATATCTTTGTATTTATCAACCTATTATCGTGAACTAGTTAGTTACTCTAATTCAGGCATTAACAATGAATCTAGACTAAGAACTTAACATTTTCAATCTTTTTCTAATAACCCTAATATCAAACCTGGTATTCTTGGGAAATACTAAAACCTAACTATTGAACTACTCAAACATAGTAATTAAGCACAAATCATAATCAATGAAAAACAAGAATTAAAATGCATATATAAATATATAATGGGGGTTTAGAAAACTTCTCCAAATACATGTTCGATATTCATCTCCCATTATAAAACTAAAGCTTGAATAAAAATGTAACGAAAAGAATACAAAGCCTAAGCTTTTATAGTCTAAAAAGTAAAAGATCTAGAAATAGATAAAAACATAAGTCTTGAGAACCACTTGTGCAAATTTTGGAAATCTTCTAAGTCTTCTTGGGGAAAGAGAACGACTGTTCTGTGATAGAATAGTTCTTTGTCTTTGTAGATCGATCCAAATTCTGGAGAATGATTGAGCTTCTAGCCCATGCGATTCCATGAACATTTGAACAATATTTTTTTTATAGAACAATCGATCTCTTGATATGTGGTCATTCTGACTTGATAGAACAATCTTTTCTCTGGAGAACGATCCTTTTCTTCATGAAATCGACCAAATCGCATCCACTGCATGCATAAATCCATCATTTTGTTCCAAAACGACCCAAACACATATAATCTTGTAAAAGATACAAAAACTGCAAGCAAATGCTTGGATAACGCTTAACGCATAAATACCCACTAAAAAGAGTTAAAACTGTATAACAACAACTCCCCTAAATTAAGATCTTTGCTTGTCCTTAAGTAAAGCAAAACCAAATTTGGTGAAAAGGTTTGAAAATGACCACACATAATCTCAGAAACCTCAAGTCTAAAGACAATATTCCAAAGACACCAATCAAAGGCAGTTACCACATCCAAAATATACGCCACCACCTAGCTAAACAACATGGTTCCTATTCTAAACTTCCAATCAATCAAACTATCAAGTCATCTCAACCATCTCTTTAAATTCATTAGGTACAAAATATGCGTTTTTTACATGTAGGGTATAGATCAGTGCACTTGAGTAGTCTTCCCCTCATGTTTCCCACGCTAAACACATCATCAGCATATCCTTATCCATTTTCTTCTCTTTTTCTTACTACTTTTTTCTTTCCTTTTCTTTCTACTTTTTAAAATTTTTAGTTTTCTGCTTTTCGTTTCTTTTCTTCTTCTCGTTCTTTTTGAATTAGGTTTTATGAGACGAGAGAATTTGAGACTCGCACTCAGTCCCCCTTTTACCTTTTTCTTTTATTGCTGAAGGGAAGGAGAAGAGGGATCATACTACAAGAAATCATCAGGATGGACATGAAAGAAAGTCACCTAGTTCAAAGTATACCAACACCATAGATATAAGAAATAAGATCATGTTAGGGCACATTCAAGTTAGACATAACTTTAAATCATCAACAATCCAAAAGATAAGAACTTTCAAAAGCACACAGTTAGCCAATGGAGTTCTGAATGAAACACATCCAAAAATTCTAATCTTAGCAGTCAATGAAAAGCAGTTTTAAACACACATAGAGTTTATTATCATCATAAATCCTTGTCATGATTCACTCAACTCAATCAAAACGGAAAATTTTGAAGATTTCATCAAAATGAAAAAACCTTGAAAACGACAATAAATAACTTTAGTAGACATATACCTTCCCCTAGACTTACTTTACACCGTCCCAATATGAAAATTAATCTAAGGAAAGATAAAGACCTGACTCAAGAAAAAAGAAAAAATACATCAGTCCTAAATAAGATAGAATAGATATAAAAACAACACAAACATGAGTTCAAAGTGGTATAAAAATGATACTAGAAACTAGTGAACTCTCAATCGAAAATCTGTCCCAAACCGCCAACTCCTTGAGTTTCCTACGCGAACTCTATCTTATCGTTGCTATGGCACCTAGGAGAACAAAAACATGATGGAAGCCTGATCTTGACGAGTGTCCTCCACATCTGCACCATGCTATGCTCTGCTCCTGAGCATCAGCTGTCCAATGGACAGTCTCCTGAAGTGCAATGTCTGGGTGACGCGGCAGAAGATCATAGGCATTATAGTCGTATGGGCGGATGGGAGATCCCTCCTTTGGACTGGTATCTCTCTAGTCTAAGTCGATCTCTTACTCCTAGTCGGACCGCTTGATATGTGTGATGCAATTGGAGCAGTATATGGGGCATTCTCTAAGTGATATTGACCGGGTAAAAACCTCACATTCGCCAGTGAGGTAATGTTGGGGATCTTAGTCTAAGATAGACGGAAAGAGACTTGTTCCCTGCTAGGTTCTTCAAAATGAAAACATTACCTTTCTTGAACCATTTACAGTTTAGAAGGTACCTCATATCTATGGAGAACATCTTCAGGTCTGGTGTGAACCAATCATATGGGATCCCAACATGAAGCAAAATCGGAGTAATTAAACTCCCCATCAGTTAATTCTGGTTGGTTTGGCCAGCGCTAAAAACTTCCTCTCCTCTAGAATGGTGGAAAAGATCCATCCACTGTTGTTGTTATGGGAAAGCTTCTCGTTGGAGATGGAGTAGTAGTCCTTGGAAAATTGGTAGACTGCATAGTGGAGAAACTCCAACTCATGAATACGTACGACACCTGATTCCTCCTTGCGTAGAGTAGTTCGTAATGATCTTTGCAACCACCCGGATGGTTGGGTTCCGAATTATAGTCTGATTGGCATGCCTTAGTACATAGTTACCCCAGGCAATAAAATCCCAAAGATCATTGTAGTAGTGAAATTTTGGTATGTTGTTTCTCCCTTCTTGTCGAAACCCGTATAAGCTGCCAAACTCGGGAGTGGGTATCTTATAGAGCGTGCCAAGACAGAAGAACTGAAGAGAAGTCTCTAGTAACCTAAGGTTCTCAGGATCCTCGCTGACAAGTCAGACTTAGGCGAGGAACTTGCGAGCTAAATCCACATAGAGTAGATGTGAGTGGAATGGGAAACCGCTGAAGCCACTTTGATCTAGCATATTGGTCACATCGTCATCAATACCAATTGTCAATAAAGTGTATTAGCGAAACATAATGGGAGAAAAGTGCTCTGCAGCAAAGCGTTGTCGAACATAAAATCAAATGCATCCCATTTGGCAGTCAGTTTTTGTTCCCTCCAAACCTTAGTAGCTCTAAGGTTGGTGATTGTGAAGTCATAACGGTGTGGAAACGAGGAACTCGCTATGCGAGGCCATGGTGGTGATATAAAGGCTAGATCAATGAGATTGTTGCCAATATCGATGCTTTTTTCCTTTTCAGTGGTGCTTTTCTTCTTTGGTGGCAGAGTGGTTGATGAGGATGCTGTTGGGTTTGTCTTCTTGGTCGCTCCTCTTGATTTGTTCATTTGGAGTGGGGTTCGTCGTTGTGAGACATCTCTGCAAAAAGAAAAAACACTTGAGAGAGTGTTAGATTCTAATTTCAATCCAAGAAAAACTATTAAGCAACATTGATAGTGATACGATCCTAGATCTACTCTGAGAAAGGCTCTACGGAATTTGATCAACAGCTTGATGCTTTAAGAAACTTTCGGATTAAATATGTCTTGGACAGATTTATTTATGGCTCAGCTGGCTTGGTTCTTGGTCTCGGGCAGATTTGTTGATGTCTCGGTGTCTTTGGCTTGGGCCAAAAGTCTCGGATCATGCTTTTGAACAGGTCTTGTTGCGAAATAAGGCTTTATCAGCCTAGAACTTGGGCGCT
>OVBE01005371.1:4342-14725 GCA_900406425.1 Iberis pinnata | reverse complement strand
GGGGGGGGGGGGGGGGAATCTCCAGGCCATCATCCTACTATCAAGCTGTTATAAATATGAGATAAAATATTAAAGGGCCCAATAGAATTGGCTAACGAGATGACGTGGTACGATACAATCTATTTTAGGAAAAATAATTTTTTCTAGGTTTTCCTAATGGGATTGGATTTTGGGGCATTATATAAGGGGCTTTAGTTTATTGTAAAGATTAACACTTTGATCAATAAAGAAACCTTAGCGCAGGGATTTGTCTTAATTTTTTTCTATCTTTCTTCTAACCTAAAATCGCAGACGATTTTACAACACAAGCTTTCTCGAATATGATCTCAGCCTGTAAATTAACTGAATTACGAAGTAAAGGAAACCCTTTCACTTGGATCGGCAAGCATGGAGACTGGTGGATCCATTCGAAACTTGATAGACTCTTCTCAAACAAAGCTTGGAATAGAACCTTTCCGATGGATACTCAACACTTTCTTGATAAGAGGGAATCCGATCACCGACCAGGCTTAGTTCAACTAGTTGAAGATCAGAAGTGTTTCAGAGGTCATTTCCGATTTGATCAGAGATTGGTTAATAGACCAGAAGTGAGAGAAGAATTAGCCAAAACTTGGTCTTCCTCTGATCCATTGTCTTCCTTCTCGCATAACTTAAGCAAAAGTAGAAGATTGATCAGCAAGTAGAAAAAATTAATATTTATAATGCTGCTGTTCAAATAAGTCATATAGAACTTGAAGTAGAGCAAGTACAGTCCAGCCTTCACCCCTTTTCTCAAAATCTTTTTCAATTACATAAGGATCTTTTAAAAGCTTATAGAGAGGAAGAGATTTTTTGGAGGCAAAAGAGTAGGGAGAAGTGGTTATGTGAAGGAGACAAGAACTCAAAATACATTCATCAATCTGTAAAATCTTCGAGAGCTCGAAACACAATTGTTTCTCTAAAAGATGGGTAAGGAAACACAAAATCAGAAGATTCTTCGAAGGGCCAGATTGCAGTGGATTATTTCTTAGAACTATTTTCATCATCTACGTCTTCTCAGGATCCTGATATTGCCAACTTCTTTGCTGAATTTATTCCTTTAGTTTCGGAGGATATGAATAGAACTCTCACCATGCCTATTTCATCAGAAGAAATTAAATATGCAATATACCAAATCGACTCAAAAAGTGCACCGGGACCTGACGGAGTCACTGGTATTTTACCACAAATACTGGGATATAATAGGAGATCAAGTCACGAAGGAAATCCAGAAATTCTTCTTTTCAAGTCAAATTCCACAAGAATGGAATTTCACCCATATTTGTCTAATCCCGAAAGTAGCTGAGCCTTCATCGATGTCTGATCTTTTCCCAATCAGCCTCTGTAATGTGATTTACAAAATCATTGCAAAAATTCTGGTGCAGAGATTGAAGCCTTTTATGCCATCACTCATCTCCACTTCTCAATCCGCTTTTGTCTCCAATAGATTGATCTCCGATAACATTCTTATAGCCCACGAGATCATTCACTGCATGCATACAAATACTTCAGTTTCGAATGAGTATATTGCAATCAAAACAGATATATCGAAGGCCTTCGACAGAGTTGAGTGGACCTATATCAAAGCTATTATTTGTGCAATGGGATTCAACACTATATGGAAAAATTGGATTTTAGCTTGCTTATCATCTGTTTCATACTCAGTATTGTTGAATGACCAACTATTTGGACTTATAGCACCATCGAGAGGATTACGACAAGGAGACCCACTATCTTCATTTTTGTTTGTAATATATGCTGAAGGGCTCTCTCATTGTTTACAGAAGGCTGAAAACAAGACCAAATTTTGGGATTTCAGCTTCACCCTCAAGGTCCCTCAATTTCCCATTTGTTCTTTGCATACGATAGTTTGCTGATCTGCAAGGATATTTTTGCTTAATGTTTCTATCTAAAAGAACAATTGGATAAGTCTTCTAAAGTTTCAGGACAAATAATCAACTATGACAAATCAGCTATCACTTATGGTTCAAGGATAGATCCATACTACAAATAGTTCCTTAAATCAGTTCTGTTAATAATAAACATTGGTGGTTCATCTTCCTACTTGGAACTGCCTAGAGTATACAATGGTTCAAAGGTGAGACTTCTGGAATTTATCCATCTAAAGCTCAGAGCAAAAATGTCGGGATGGTTTGGGAAACTTTTATCTCAGGGAGGAAAAGAAACGTTACTAAGGGCGATTGCAATGGCTCTTCCTTCTCATGCCATGTCTTGCTTTAAATTGACTAAGCAAACTTGTCAAGCGATAACTTCAGCTATGATTGAATTTTGGTGGAATTCAATCCTTGGGAGAAGGAAAATTGCTTGGATTAGTTGGGATAGACTTTGCTTGGCAAAAGATCAAGGTGGAATGGGGTTTAAAGAGTTAGAATGTTATAATGATGCTCTTTTAGCTAAGCAAGGATGGAGATTCATTCACAATGAGACAAACCTTTACTCAATATTCTTCAAGAGTAAATATTACCCATATTCAGATTTCACAAAAGCATCTTTAGGTACCAACTCGTCTTATGCTTGGCCGAGTCTAATCACTGCCAAAGCTCTTATTCTAAAAGGCTCAAGAATTGGCATTGGGAATTGAATCTCAACATATGTCTGGACAGCTCCATGGTTAGAAGAGGGTACTAGGGCTCCTTTGATAAAGAAAATCTCAATTCCTCTAGACATGAAGGTCAACGAATTAATTTCGGCTGAGACGGGAAACTGGGATGAAGATTCACTTAATTACTAGTTTTACAGACATGACATAAACATGATAAAATCGATAAAGCCTTTGATTTCTACAGGAGAATTTCTTATTTGGAAACATTCAAGAACATGTGAAATCTCTGTTAAACCTGTGTATGTCTTGGCTCATAAACAAAAATTTGCAACTTTGATACCAATGCTTAATGATCTACCCTCTCTAAGTCAACTAAAAGACTATGCTTGGCCCACCAGAGCTCCTCCGAAACTGAAGATCTTTGTATGGAAAATTCTCAACAACGCATTACCGGTCTTAAACAATCTTGCGAAGAGGAAAATAAGAGTGTACAATGTTTGTACCTTTTGTGTTGCAGATTCGGAGTCGGTTAATCATTGTCTCTTCTCTTGTCATTATGCTAGACAAGTTTGGGCTCTTTTGGATTTACCATCACCACAAGGCGATTTCCATGAATCTTCAGTTTATGCAAATATGTCCCACCCATTCGAAGTTATCAAGGACCCACTAATTCCTTGGACAATTCAAAGATCGATTCCCTGGTTCTTGTGGGGTATCTGGAAAGCTAGGAAAACCTTTTTATTGAAGGAAAGCTTCACTCAGGGACTATGGCAGCAAAAAAATTCAAGTTAGATGCAGATTTATGGTTTGATGCTAATGCGATTAATTATTCCAAGATCTCTGACCCTGGGAAAATGGGAAAGCGGTTTTGGAAGCCTCCAAAACCCCTTTGGTTAAAATGAAATATTGGTTTCAGGTGGTGTGAAAGAAGTAAGAAAGTGGGAGCTGCTTGGGTGGTTGGGGACTCAAAAGGATCAGTCATCATCCACTCTCAAAGATCCTTCTCCTTCATCCCTTCTAAAGAATCAACCAGTATCAAAGTTGTTTGTTGGGCAATAGATGACATGATCTCTTTAAAATTCTCTTCGGTATGCTTTGCTTTAGAAGTACGATCCTTGATAAAAGTGATTAATGTTTCTTTGAGTGGTGGAGAAATTCTTCTGTTATTCTCATCAGCTCTCCCTTCTCTCACAAAGACCAACTCTTGGATTCTTTCTTACGAAAATCGACATAGAAATAGAGGAGCACATCTCATCGCTTCAAGTGTTCTTCGTTCCAACCATTGACAGTCCTATGTAGCCTCTGACCCTCCATCGTAGCTGAGTTCTTTATTTTCTTCTGAAGAACATTGAGATTCATCCTCTGTTTTGCTATTCTGTTTGATCTGTTTAATGGCACATCTCTTTGGTTTGGTGCACATATTTTAGTTGGTGCTATTTAATGTATTAATTAATATTCTAGTTGGAAAAAACCAAATGTACTGATTTGTTGATTCGTTTTTAAATTATTTTCTTAGAATTATTAGATTATAGGTCTCTACTCTACTCTCTCTCTTCTAACAATATATAATATATGTCATTTTACCCCTATGACATCTCTTTCTTGTCTTAGCTCCCTCTCCCGGCATTCTATTTTTTTAAATCCACCCTTTCTCTTTTTTACAATTTAAACCATTTAAATTTAAATATGAAAATAATGCATTAAAACATGTATTTTTTCTACATCTAACATTATTAGCACTATTTTAAATGGACTTATATTTGATAAAATAGTGAACGGTAAACATATTGGACCCTAAATCTAGAAATAATCTGACAACTTAAGTATAGTCAGATTACTTAAGTATAATGTAGTATGGTTTATGGTTTACTATATATGGTTAGAGTTTTGGGTTTTAGGTTTATGATTTACGATTTAGAGTTAGAGTTTAGAGTTTATATTTGTGTGTTTAAGATTTAGTTTTCATATTTTTGAGTTTATGGTTTATATTTTTGGATTTAGGGATTATATTTAGGGTTTATATTTTTGGGTTTAGGGTTTAGGCTGTAGGTTTAAAGTTTATGACATATGGTTTAATGTTTATGATATTGGGTTTAGGGTTTATGATATTGAGTTTAGGGTTTATATTTTGGATTTAGGATTAACCAATGTTTTATACATAGGTTATGGTCAATGAACCATAACGTTGTATACATAAACAGTCTAACGATACTTAAGTAATCCGACTATTTTTAGGTTTAGGGTTCACTATGACCACTATTCACTATTTGAATTTATATTGCAGAAAGAGGGAATAAGTGAAATTATCCAAAGAAGTACACCAAGGGAAAGAGTGAGATTGAAGTCGTGTAATGTTTTTGAAAAGTTAATAATACAATGCTTAAATGCTATAACCATTCACTTAATTTTGGGTATATAACTTGTTATTGAGCTAATTCACTCTTTTAAATTTGGAGTATTACCAACGATGATTTGGTTCAGTTGGTTTAAGCACAATCGTTGTGCTCTTAGGTTCGATTCACATTGGGCGAGGTCTGCTTTCCAAAGGAGAGTTATATAACATGGTTTGGATCTCGCCCTGGAGAGATGTACGGGTTTCAACCCATAACTCTCTGGTCATCAATTTGAAACAAAAATATTTTTGTTATATTTTTGTAATAATAGTGAAAAAATGTGTATGTAATATATATAAATTATATTATATTGTGTGAATCGATATTTTAACTATGATTTACTAAAGTGAAAAGCTATAATTTACCAAATTTATTGAATAATATATGTATATTACTTTCTTATAATAAAAATATCATTTATTTAAATTAATTGAAAGGTAAAATATAAAAGATTTAAAAAAACAAAAAGTATAAGGGGAAATTGAAGTCTTAATCTGGAGCCCACAATATAATACCCTTACAAATTGACTTAGGGTCCAAATGGGGTTCTAAATAGAAGAACAAAAACTGATTAAATCAAGTATTCTTCTAAATGTATATCATTCAAGTAGAATAAAAAATGGTGGAATCAAATGTTTCTCTAGCTTTACCATTTGGATGAGAAAATGTAAAACATCAATTCAACTTGTTCCACCTATAAATGTTCTTAAAATAACAATTTCTAGAGAAAAATGATCCTCTACTATCTTGCAGAGGAATGAGAGGAACAAAAATATCCATCTACTCTTTTCTCCACTTAATTATGTTCTTACAATAATTATTTCACTAACTTTATTAATCTCTACCATTTATACCCAGGTGCTAGAGGATCATATATTTATACAGAAGGATTAATACCCTTCCTAATGTACGTCATCCCATTTGGCCCAATGTGAGGAAAACCTTGTGCTTCAGGAGCACATTCGGAGATACTTGACCCGTTAGGAGATAATTGAACCATTTTCTCCCGAAATTTTTTTATTTTTTCCAACCTCAATTCTTCCTATGCATCTTCATCCATACATTTCACGGTCACCTTCGTTGACGAACTGCCCTCCGTCATAAGTTTGGACGTTTTTGGAGGAGCCTGTGCAGGGGTCTCATGCTATCTCGCATCCTACCCTACATTTAACAGAGCCTGAGTCGCCTTCTTTAACTCAACCTGTTTACGCTTCTCCTTCCTTTTCTCATCTGCCGCTTTCGTCTTATCATCGAATTTTTTCTTTTTTAACTCAGCCTCGTCCGTCTCTTGAGCAGCGACCTGCTTCTTTTTTTTTTAACTCAGCCTCTGCCTTCTTCTTATCTTCTTTCAGTTTTGTATTGCGCCTCGTGACGGGTCCTTTAGGAGGAGATCTAACAGTCTCATCGACATCAAAAACCACATTGGCCAAATCTTTCTTCGCCTCATGTGTCTTGGCCACTTCATCTTCCGAATTTAGTTCAACCCTCAAACCATCAGCTCTTTTCTCAACAAAATCCTCGACCTCACTATGTTTCTCCTCTAAATATTTTGCAGGGGTCTTAGCTGCATGTGGACTATCAACGGGTCCCTTAGGAAGAGATTCAACGGTCTCATCGACATCAACAACCACATTGGCCAAATCCTTCTTCACCTCAATTGTCTTGGCCACTTCATCTTCCGAATTTAGTTCAACTCTCAAGCCATTGGCTCTTGCCGATGGTATCTCCTCGACCTCACTCTGTTTCTCCTCTAAATCTTTTGTAGGGGTCTTAGCTGCGGGTGGACTATCAACAGGTCCCTTAGGAGGAGATTCAACGGTCTCATCAACACCAACAACCACATTGGCTGATGGTAGCTCCTCGACCTCACTCGGTTTCTCCTCTATAACTTTTGTAGGGGTCTTAGCTGCGGGTGGACTATCAAAGGGCTTTGGCTGTAGAATTTACGGCCGCGAGGGATATGTTATAGATGGGGGGGGGGGTTGGGTTTTTGAGAGGTGATAATTGTTTCCGGGACTTCCACGTACACCCAGTTCTTTCATACACACTTGGACTGTTTCTCTGACAATTTGAGGAATCATGTTTGTTAACCCACCCCCCACAAGTGAGTCGGCCAACACCCGCATAGAATTTTCCATAAGAGCCGCAGATTCAACAACAATAGCACTTTTTTCTACAGCTTTATTCTGCTTGTTTTTTGGTAGCTCGGCCTCACCTGAGACTTCAACATTCCTTCTTTTATTGTTCTTATCTTTCTTCTGCTTCTTTGTTCGTTGCTCGGCCACAACCGAAACTTCAGCCTCCCTCCTTCTTTTATTGTGCACATCCAAAAACCACTAGCATAGCGACCTGCGTGTATGTCTGTTGTCAAGTTCACAAGTCGTGGGTTGTCTTCTTCATCTGGACATTGAGGAAATAACTCTTGTAAAGACTCCTTCATAACCATATTCCTCACGCGCACCTGCACAACTTAATACATAACTCAGCCTTCAAATTCAAACAAACTTAGCCAACAAGTAAATAAAAACTATCCAACGCGTAACTTTGCCACGATTAAAAATAAAAAAACCATATACATCAGCCACCTCACATAAAAAAACTAGCTATCAATAACTCGTAACTCAGTCACCAAGATAATAAAAATTGGATAAAGATTCGGCCGTTGAACATGAGATACAAAACGTCTCAACATAACACAACCACCAAATAATTAGAAACTCGATCTGAAACATTACCTTGCCATAATTTTTGATCTCATCAGAGATGGCAGAATCTAAATTTGCACGTGGACGACTTCCAGGCCATCGAAGAAGCGGAATAGGCGGGATCTCATCGTTTCTGAACTTTTCATCGTTTCTTAACCTCTTCCCATAATTCTCTCCGAAGAAAGTGATAGATTCATACGCACAAACCAATAACACGTGAGCTAAACCATTGACAGTGTATGAGTCACCCTCTGTTCTCAACAACTTAAATAGATTTAACAAGAGCTTTAAACTCAACACGACCCCATGGGTATGCCATCATAGCTTCATACTCGAATACCATTTTTGCAGTTTCAAAAGGTATCCTAGAATTATGATGCAGAGCATAAATACCATTGGCTTTCATGAATAACAGCCCCAGCCATTTGCGCTTTTCTTTAGTCCATGTCTGACAGACCGTTAATGATTTCCTCAATTCATTATACTTAGTCGTCTCACAAATATATTCACATCTATAAATCAGTTTCACATTATGCCTACTCTTATTACTTTACCGAAGTTAATAAAAAAGTAGTAGAGGCGGGAATATGCAAAATCGTGACTCTGCACTTTACTCAGACATACCTGGCCTTTACTAAGATAACTTAGCCGTAATATTAAATTTAAATTTCATAACTCAGACATTCTCAGTGACGACAACGTATTTTAGCCTCACAACAAGAGATCCATCTCCTTAACCAATTTATACGAACGAAATTACTCTCAGAGTCGTTGTATTTGAGATGTACACATAGGAAAACGAAGCCTTTGGTAAGATAACTAAGCCGTAGCGTTCATCTTAAAAATTTATAACTTAGTCATCCAATGAAAAATTACTTAGCCGTATTGTATAGTGTTACCTAAGACACTAAGAATAACTCAGCTGAATGATAAACAATAACTAAGTCGCTTCATATATGAGACATATTTTACGACTGAGCACTAGTATTGATTAATTATTAGGATCGAGGCAAATGATGCTTATTACGCAGTATGAGGCTATGATGTGATATTACTTCGCCGAAGTAAAACCCTATCCGGGAATTCTCATGGGTGCAAAAAAATATCGGAATTTGATGCGACGTGATTCTCCCTCTCTTTCTCGAAAACATAAAAAATCTTTCTTTAAAAATTACAAAATCTTTATGCGTATCTTTATTTTTTTAAAATTTTTTAAAACTTAAACATCCATTAAAAAGAAACAGAGTGACTACGTTTTATATTTTCTCTCACTTTGAAAACATTAAAACTAGTACGTTTTATATTCATCAAAATTCTCTGCACAAATCTCTTTACAATGCCTAGGTCATCGATAGGGTTTTCTTGGGTGTCAACAAGATCTCCATTTCTTGAACCAATTCATACGAACAAAATTACTCTCAAAATCGGGTATGAGTATGAATTCGTGATGAATGTTCATGCACATGGGAAGAAAATAATGTATGAGTATTATAAATGGATAAATGTTGATCCTGGCACGGTTCGCTTCATGTATGACAACAAGCGACTCAGACCTACGAATACCCCTCTTTCGGTTATTTCACTCGCTTTTGTATTTAATAACTTTGTTTAAATCCATTATATCCGAAATTAATATTGTTATTTTTTAAATTTCTTATTCAGTTAATGATGGAAGACGGTGACGAGATTTCTGTGGCATTGGAGTAGTTTGATGGTGGTCTGTAGGTTTGATTGTTCGGTTGTTAGCTGTTTGTATTTTATTTTCTTTATAAATATTAAAAGTTCGTTATTCCAATATTTTATGCAACCTCTGAAAGTTATAAGATATAACCATGATTATAACTTAGTCGTAAATTAATCATAACTCAGTCAGCAAGTAAAGAACATAACTCAAAAAACACAAAGATATACAAGGCCTTTAGTAGGATAACTTAGCTGTAACGTTCGTATACTACTGTTTCCTCTTTTAATTTGTTCATAAATTCTCATGCGTGCCAAAAAATATATGACTTTGACGCGACATGATTCTCCCTCTCTTTCTTGAAAACGTAAAAAATCTTTCTTTAAAAATTACAAAATCTTTATTTTTCCAAAAAATTAAATATAAAACATCCATTAAAAAGAAATAGAGTGATTACGTTTTATATTAACTCTCACTTTGAATCCATTATATCCGGAATTAATATTGTGATGTTTTAAATTTATTTATTTTTAGTTAATGATGGAAGATGTTATCGAGATTTATGTGGTCTTCGAATAGTTTGACGGTGGTATGTATATTTGATTGTTTGGTTGTTATCTGGATATTTTATTCGGTTTTTTTATTTTATCATTTGCTGTTTGTATTTTAATTTCGTACTGGCTATTTAGAATTCATAGTTCCAGTATTTTATGCAAACTCTTAAAAGTAATAATCAGCTTGATGTAACTCAGCCGTATTGTGTATTTTAAATTATATAACTCGTGCATTCAATATAAAATAACTTAGCCGTATTATTTATTATTTAAAAATAATAATAACCCAGCGGAATTATAAACAAGTTTAGGCATATAATATCTAGAAATTGCTATAACCGAGGCAAATGATGTCTTATACGCAGCTATGATGGGATAATACGTTTCTGAGGTCAAACCCTATGCTTATTACGACACAGTTACTATGACGCGGCGATTTTCTCTCTCTCTCTCTCTCTCTCTCTCTCTC
>OVBE01005370.1:1342-21866 GCA_900406425.1 Iberis pinnata | reverse complement strand
GGTTAGGAACAAAGCAAGATTAGTAGCTCAGGGATACTCACAGATTGAAGGCATTGACTTTGATGAGACTTTTGCACCAGTTGCACGGCTTGAGTCTATAAGATTACTTCTTGGTTTGGCATGCAAGCTAAGAATCAAACTGTTCTAAATGGACGTAAAGAGTGCGTTTCTGAGTGGTGTGTTACGTGAAGAAGTTTATGTGCAACAACCCAAAGGATTTGAAGATCCACAGTTTCCAAACCATGTGTACAAACTGAATCGTGCTCTCTATGGACTTAAGCAAGCCCCAAGAGCTTGGTATGAACGGTTAACAATCCATATAATAAAGTCAGGATTCAAGCGTGGTAGTTTGGATAAAACCTTGTTCATCCTACACATGGAAAGATATATTCTGATTGCTCAAATCTATGTCGATGATATCATTTTTGGAAGCACGAATCAGGAGATGATCGATGATTTTGTTCGTACCATGACAAAAGAATTCGAGATGAGCATGGTAGGTGAACTCAATTATTTTCTAGGCCTTCAAGTAAAATAATCCGAGCAAGGTATATTTGTCTCTCAATCCAACTATGCAAGAAACTTGGTGAAAAGATTTGGTCTGGAAGCAAGCAAAGTAGCAAAAACACCAATGAGCACAACTAACAAGCTGTCGAAAGACGGAACAAGGAAGAAAGTACAAGAAACGATGTATAGAGCAATGATTGGAAGTATCTTATATCTAACAGCTAGTCGACCGGACCTTTGCTTAAGTGTTGGTCTATGTGCTCGATATCAAGCTAATCCAAAAGAATCACATCTCACTATAGTAAAACGTATTATCAAATACGTTAAGGGTACAACAGATTACGGTCTGTATTACCCACAAGAAACTAATGTGAATCTTGCAGGTTTTTATAATGCAGATTGGACAGGCTGCTTGGATGATCGTAAGAGCACTTCAGGGGGTTGTTTCTTTCTTGGAAATAACATGGTCTCATTGCACAGTAAGAAGCAGAATTATGTTTCTCTTTCTACAGCTGAAGCTGAATATATTGCCTTAGGGAGCTGCTGTACACAACTGCTATGGATGCAACAAATGCTAAGTGATTATGGTAGGATGTCTGAACCATTACTTGTTCATTGTGATCACATGAGTGCAATCAATATTTCAAAAAACCATGTGCAACATTCTTGAACAAAGCATGTAGACATAAGGCATCACTTTGTTAGAGAACTTTTTTAGGATAAACTTGTGATAATCGAACATGTGTCCTCTGAAAATCAGCTTGCAGATATTTTTACTAAACCTCTGGATTTAAACATCTTCTTAGGGCTTCGAAAAGCTTTAGGAGTCTGTTCCCTATAAAACGGTTACATAATTGTATATAGGTCTAGGTGATGAGTAATCATGTTCTGATGAGATAAACTTGTTTTCTAAAAAACTTCTTGCTAAGCAAATCACACATTGAAAAGAGCTGCTCCTCATGCGTCTCTAAGACAGTAAAGTCCGAGAGTACCAATTGAGAAGAACACTCTTCCTGGATGAAGATGCAACCACATTTTCATTTAGGCTTAGATCACTGTTTGGATAGGTGTGAAACACACTAATGACTGTGTCAGAAAAAGAGCGTTTATGGTTGCACAAATAAAAAAAAAGGTGTGACAGCTACTCGGATGAGAAAGAGCTACACCAGTGCAAATTCAATNCACAATCGTTTTCTCTATGTTCAATAAAAAAATAAAAAGCTCAATGTCCATGGTCATTCTTGTGTTTCTAAAAACTAACTCTCAACTACTGTCTTGAGATTCATGGTGATGCATAGACTATCTATGTGTGATCAACAAGTGTGAAAGCTCCTTGTTCCAAGAAATAGCTGCCTTGTTGAGCTGGTAAGATGATTATTTTCTCCATCTTGATCTTTTTAATCTCATTAAAATATGATTATCTCATTACTTTGGTCTAGTACTTATTCGGCTCTAAATTCGATTCTTTCATATGTTGATTCTTTAAATGGCTGATCTTCTCTGGTACATGTCTCATGATTTACATGGGGACCTCTCTTGATTCACTACTTAGTCATATGCACCTTATGTTACTCTAATGGGCTAAATTAACTAGATACTCAGTTGGGCTTATTTTTAATAAAGAAAAGGGATATTGGGCCAAGGCCCATTTGTTATAATCGGTTTTTTAGCTTAGTGTGAGTTGCAGGTTATCGTTCCTGCGTGTGTCGATTTCACTTCCTCTTTCTCAATTGAAACCCTAACTATGCAACATGCGAAACACACGATCTAAAACCGGCAAACTAATGGCCAATGCCATCCGCTCCGCCGCTGAACAACCGCCATCAACCGCAACAGAAGATGACATCTCTCTTCGAAATCTGGCCCGTCAATCCAAGAAAGCAGGGAAGCGACCAATCTCCGCCGGCCCAACGGATATGTGGTTCCTCCAGCCTCCAGTGAAGCTCCGCCGCCATCTGTCGCCGCTATAGCTGTTCCGTCTGATTCCCCGGGATTACAGTACATTAACCGCCGTGAACGTTGCAATGATTTTTGAGCTCAGTTTTCCAAAAGGAGTCTTGAAGATGTCAGACTCACTCAGAAATTAAAGATGACCCCGCATAATCAAAGATTTGCTTCCTCTGCCGCTGTCTTTTGTTTCGCCGATCTCTAGAAACGATCCTTTCTCGATCAACGCTCACTTCACTACTCTCAACCTGAAGTCAACGAGGTATGGTCTATTGTTAAGAAGTGTGGACTTGATTATACTATCCGCGATCTCTCACCTTATGTTACTACTGTAGTGTGTGAATTTTTGTCAAATTTACCACATATCGAACATCGTGGGGATGTGTCATTTGTGTACCTTTGTGGGAAATTGTATGAATTTTCCCCCAAAATCATCAATGAGGTGTTTGCTATACCTCCCACTACTGATGAAAATGACTGGAAAAAGGGGAAAATAGATGCTGCGGTCAAGTCCCTCACTGGTGGTAAGATAACAAGTTGGGGTAAAACGCGTTCTGTCCATCTCACTCCGATCAATCAAGTGCTCTATGTTCTGTGTTTTTTCAATTGGATTCCATCTATCAACAAGACGACAATGGTCAAAGAGAAGCTGCTACTACTTCATGCCATACGTGAGAACAAGCCAGTTAATTTTGGAAAATTGGTGTATGATCAGCTCTTTGAAATGAGTAGAGCCGACTCTGAGTCTGAACGAAAGATCATCTTTCCTCATCTGATTTACCAAGTACTTACCTTTCAAATGGGAGTGCCTACTTTTCCTGATGATGTGGATCTTACCGGGTTTAGCTTGTCAGTCACTATGGATCCCAAGGCTGGTCGTGGGTCTGAGAACAACACTCCTCTGTTTGCTAAGTCTGGACAGTCTCTTATTGATGATCTTGATCAACTTATTGCTTTTGCTCGGCATATCAAACGTCGCATTCAAGGTAAGTAGGTTCTCATCCCTTCATTCTTTGTTATCATTGATGTTTATTCAAATGTGCTCTCAAGCAGGGGGAGAATACGGTGATGATGATGATGCTGGTGCTGGTGAAGATACTGATAATGTTGGAGGGAATTAGCTTTCTCTAGGTCCTTTATTTTTCATGTTTTGAAAACTATGTCAGTTCAAATTATGTGTGTGAGACACAAGTTTATCTGTTTTGGTTGTTTCAGTTGTTTCTTTTGAACTTTGAATCTTTATGTGGTTGATTGGAACTTATTGAAGATTGTTGAGATTAAACTGTTGTTATGTGACTAACACATTTAGGTTGGCCATATAGTATTTGTGGTATTTCTTAGTTTGTGTTAACAGGTGCTTGAGTTCAGACATTTAAATAAACAGGGGGAGATTGTTGAGTCCGAGACTTTGGAGGACCAAACTTGCAATTTGTGAAGAATGGAAGTTGAGAGACTTGGCGCCAAAGTGAGGATCAAAACAAGAAAATCTTAACAAAAAGGATAAAAGGAAATCGGCAGAACAAGAATATCTTACTAGAAAGATATGAGAAAAACAAGGAAAAGATAGATTCTAATAAGGAAGATATTAGAGATCTAAGTGGATATAAAAAGGCGAATAAGGTTTTGAACCGGATGAGACTTTTAAGAAAGAAAAACCAGAGAGACAAAAGCTTGATCGTGAGAGAGAGATTTACGAGAGTTTTGAGTTTCTTATTGGTGAGTGAAATACGAGTGTAACACATCTGTTGATGTGTGTGAGACAGGGTAGTTAGGAACTGGTCAGTGTCGAATCAAGAGTTCTTGAGGTCGAGTCAATATGATTAAACAGATCTGTATGATTGTTTAAATATTTCTTAATAAAGTATATTTAAGGAAATTTTTTATTGTCTTGTGAGGTATTAGAACTTTCACAAACAATACGATGGTTTCAAAAGAAAATACCTCTCTTTACGTGTGTTCTCTCTCTTTTTTGCATTGTGTTTTGCTTTATTTTTTTTCTTTATTTACAGTTTATATAAGTTTGTCGCTATGGTTTTTAGTTTTTTGTTCGCTAGGGTTTTTAATTGTATAAGTTATTATTTTTAATAAAGTTTTTAAAAATAAAAAATTGTCTTCAAAGCCAAAAATTTGGGCTCTGGCTTTTTTGCTCTACAAAGCTAAAAAATAAACAAATTGAAATATATTTTTTTAGAAATCAAAAATCTCCATAGAGCTTGATTGGTGAAAACGTAATGCTTTAAAAATCAATATGGCTCTGCAGATATTCTAAAACACTTACCAATCACCACTTATAACTTGGTTGAAGAATGCGTAGATGCAATTGATGATTTTGTGAAGGACATACTGCATGGGGATAACAATGCTCCGGAATCATACTACAAGATACATAAGCTTGTTTTGGAGCTTGGTTTTCCGTACACCACAAGAAAACAGGCAGTTTGCCACTACACTAGTAATCACAAAACAGTTGCTAAATGAAAATTAGAGACTGATTTGCGTCTATGTCAATTAGTCGCTAAATGATGTAGTTGCAAATCAGTCACTAATTTGCAACTGTTTTGCGACTACACTATTTGTTCATTTTAGCGACTGATTAGCCACTGATTTTGTAAAAAATATAGTTGCAAATCAGTTGCTAAATTTTGCCACTACTTTGACACTGATTATTTGTAACCAACTTGAGACTGTTTTATAACAGTCACAAAACAGTTGCTAATGTTTAGAGACTACTAAGAGACTACCTTTTTACCGTAGTCACAAAAAAATTACTAATTATTTTGCAACTAATAAGCTACTGCTTTTTATACGCAGTCTCAATACAGTCTCTAAAAATTTAGCAACTGATTTGCATCTAATTTAGGCTATGGTAGCAAAATACTCACTAATTTATTTGCAACTACTTTGTTACTATATTGTCACTTATGTATATTTCTAATTAAATAATTGAAATTTATTTTAAAATTTATATGAACGTAAAATTTTTAAAATACTAATAAAAGTTAATTAAAAAACTAAAAGTCATACATATTTTTTTAACATACTAATGAAAAAAACTAAATTGACGGATCGGATGTCGAACTCAGGTTTTTGTCCAAATACTCAGCAAGAGTTGGATTGTGCACCTTAAAAAAGCCCACAACCATTTCAAGTCGCTAATCTTTACATCACGTTGAGCAGCTTCAGCATCACGACGAGCCAATTTGGCTCCGAACATCTCATCCCGTCGAGCATTCTCAGTTGATTGCTTCTCAATCAGTTGTTTAGCCGCCATCAACTGTTCTTGAATGATTGATATGATGCACTTGAACTCGCATTGCTACGCTTCTTGCATCCTCCTTTCCCGTAAATCCGCGATAAACTACCTATTCCATACATGTTTCCTCTCTCGTCGGTTTGAGAGGACTACGACAAATAACAATGTAAAACATTAAAAATTAAACAAGAAAGACAAAAATCAAATGATAAGTTAGCTATAATATAAACTTTAATACCTAAACGAATAAGTCCGTTGAGTTATTTCAGAGTAGGTGTTTGATGTTGAGAAGTGCGATCGGAAGTCTCCTCTTGAGTTTCAACTAGCATTGCATCCAAATTCTTTTGGTACGCTTCACAAATTTATTTTGACTTCAAATCCACATATGTACCGTCAGCTCGCATATGCGTCCTCATGAAGACTTCTCCAATTGCCACCGGTCTTCCCAGCTCAAGTTCCTAAAAAGTCAAAATTTATTATTAACTATTTGCTGAAGTTTTAAAAAGATTTAAATTACCATCTCTTGCTGAATCTGCATGTAAGATTTTTGACCCGCCACATGAACGCGGCTTCCAAGTTCGTCAGGGTCTGACAATCGAGCGTTTGATGCAGTACTACTCCTCTCTTTTGCATCATCTGTTTCCAAATATGCGCACATTATCGTCCATAGACCTTCTAAAATCCATGTAGGTCGTCTTTCATGCCTCTCCGACCTTGTTTTGCTGACCATTCCTTTTAAATGTTGTTGACATACCACTTGGAATTCATGTCGAACTTGCATTGTCAAAATTGGATCCCAATTAAAATCATGCTACAAAACAATAAAAAAATCAATTACAACCAATCTAATAAAGATAGAAATATCAAAATACATATATACCAAGAAATTGATGGAATACCGATCTTTAACATCTCGATCAACAACGGTCCAACTGTAGTAAGGACCGTCAAACTTTCTTTTCAAGATTTTTGATATCTTTAGAGTCAAAACTCCCTTGTCACAGTAAAACCCACAACCAAAAATCAATTACCGATTACCAATTCTCATACAAACTAACACAATTTTATACATTCTAAATAGCACAATTCAATACTTTCTAAATCATAATCCAAAATCATATTTCAAAATCGAAATTTTCATACTAACTATACTTTCTCCTGTGGACCATAATTCTTTTAACTCATAAATAAGTGGTCGAAGAAACACGTCACGACTTGCTTGTGGATGTTTAGGTCCAGAATTCAACATTGTAAGAAACAAGTACTCCTTCTTCATACATGTACCCAGAGGCAAGTTATATGGAGTCACAATCACATGCCATAATGAATGATTATGAGACATACCAAAAGGATTGAACCCATCTGTACATAATCCAAGATACACATTTCTTGATTCCTTAGTAAGCCGAGGATGTATCAGTTGGAAATTTTTTCACTCGGCTGCATCAGATGGATGACACAGTTCCCCCTCTTCTGAATCATGCTCAGCGTGCTATCTTATTCCTGCTACATTTTTCTCGCTTTGATACAACCTCTTCAATCTATCAGCTATAGGAAGATACCACATATGACTATACGATATCTTTGTTTGTCCCTCGCTAGTCTTCCATCTTGGTGCGTTGCAAAATTTACACTTATCCAATTTTTCATCTTCTTTCCAGAAGATCATGCAATTTTCTAAGCACACGTCAATTGTGTAAAATGAGAGACCTAAATTACGCATTAATTTCTCGGTCTCATAGAACTAGTTGTCTGATTTTCATCTGGCAGATACTCTGAAAATAGTTCTGCCCACGAGAGTCCATGCACTTCTCAAGAATATTATAATCTTCCTTAATACTCATAAATCGAGCAACTAAAGACAATTGTAATTGACCTTCATTGAAACCATCATAAAGTGGATTTTTAGCAGCTTCTAACATGTTGTAAAAATTTGTTGCTTCTTGGTTAGGTTTCTCAACATTTTGATAACCCCATCAACATAGTTATCAAAAGTTGTGATACCTTGGAATGCATCATTCACCATATCAACATATCTATCATTATCATTCACCATATCAACATATCTATTGTCATCATTTTGATAATTACCTTCTTCTACATGACTACCACTAGCATGATTTCTATTACCAAAATCCACATTTAACTCTTCTCCATGATTGTACCAAACATAATAACTTGGCATAAACCCTCTACTATATAAATGAGTCTAAATTTTACGTCCAATGAGAAATTTAGTATTCTTACAACCAATACAAGGGCAATAAAATTTATCACCACTACTCTGCGTTATCGGTTGGTTACTTGCAATGGACATGAACTCCTCCACCCCAGCAGCGAATGGAAGAGTAATATTTCAGGTAGCTTCATCAATCCGATTATACATACACTCTCTAAAACTCCAAATATTGTAATTATTAGCCATCTTTTGTTTTTTTAGAGAAGAGATTCTTAGTAGTTTGGAGGTGTAAATGAAAATAACATGGTTATCTTTTTATATACAGAAAAATTTGACAATTTTTTGTGACTATTTTGCAACTGATCTGGGACTAAAAAACAGTTGCTAAATGTTAGTTACACCTACTATGCATGAAGAAAACATGTGTTTCAATTTGCAACTATTTAGCCACTATTTAGCAACCAAATTGCAACTGCGAAACCAGTTTCTTTTTTAGTTACACCAAAATATATATATAAAAACGTGGGTATTAGAAACCATTTAGCAACTATTTTACCACTAGAAGTTTGTGTCACAAAACGAATGCAAATTTTGGAGACCGATTTGCGACTAATTGTTTTTTTCAATATCAGTCGCAAAACAGTCTCTATTTTAGAGACTATTTAGCAACTACATTTTTTAGTTATTAAACAGTCACTAATTAGTCACTATTTAACGTCTGCGTTTTTAGGCTCTTATTACCAACTCATTTGCGACTAAATTTTGTCAGTTGCAAAATAGTTGCAAAATAGTAGCAAATCAGTTGCTAAATTTAGCAACAGAAGAGGATGTCGCTAAAATCATTTGCTAATCAACTGTTTTCTTGTAGTGATCTAATTGGAGGCATGACGAGAACTGGAGAAGTTTTCGCTATTGTTGAAACCCATATTTTAAGATTACCGGTGGAAGAGTCTCAGTGCCATATAAGAGAATGTGGTACTTACCATTAGTTTATAGATTGAAGATGATGTATCAATCCAAACGTATAGCAGCAGTAATGAGATGGCATGCTGAACAAATATATGATGGGGAGAATATTAAGAATTCTAGCCATATCTTTATGGTATCAGAGCAAGCATAATTTTTTTCTCATAACCTATCTTCAGCCGCCTCTCTCTTATCATCTTCTTCATCATGTCTCTTCAAAACAACACCGATGGTCACACTACCATCCCCAATCTAGTCGACCTTCAATCACCAATCTACTTCGTCAATATGGCTAGCATCACCAAACTCACCACCTCCAACTTCATCACTTGGAGCCTGCAAATCCGTCTACTACTAGATGATCTTGATCTTCTTGATTACATCATGGAGAATGTTGTTGTTCCTCCTCTCATAGTCATTGTCGATGCGATTAACTATGTCAATCCGCGCTAAATCACATGGCGTTTCCAAGACAAACTCATCTTTCAAGCTATTCTCAGCACCATCTCCACCCTACTTTAATCTCTAGTGGCTCGTGAAACCACCACACTTGAAGCATGGAAAAATCTTGTTGGTACCTAGGGTAAACCGACCGTGGACATATCAATCAGCTTAAGTACCTACTCAAATCCTTGAACAAAGGCTCTTGGTCCATTGATGAATACATCCAACTCATGCAAACTAAGGCCAACCAATTAGCTCTTCTAGGTAAGCCTCCAGATCACGAAGACTTTATTGATCATGTTCTTGAAGAACTTTCAGAAGATTACCAATTTGTAATTGATTCAGTCAACAACTGAGAGAATCCAATCTCCATTGTTGAAGTTTATAAAAAGCTTCTCAATAAAGAGGTTGCAATTCTTCGTGTCACTCCTGTCTTTGAGACTCTTCCAGCAGCAACAACAGTCTCTGATACATACTCTGCTCCAGCTTATCGAACTCTGCTCGTCCCTACTACAACAACAATAACAACACTCGTCGTGATTACCCTGGCAAGTGTTAGGTTGTGGAGTTCACGGTCACAATGCACAATCTTTTCCACGTTTTCGGCTCATTCAACATCAATAGAACCAACCGACTGCTAACACCGCAGTTGTTTCAGGTGACTCTCCATCATGGCTTCTTGATAGTAGCGCTACCCACCACATCACCTCTTACCTCAGAAATCTAGCTCTTGATGATGCTTACAATGGCCTTGATGATGTGATGATTGGTAACAGTAAAGTTTTGCACATTACACGCACTGGCTCACTGCAATTACCTTCCTCTTCACATGATTTCAAGTTGAAAAATGTCCTATGTGTTCCTACAATGGCTAAGAGTCTGTTATATATTTATTGCCTCTATGTTGACAATAATGTTGTTGTTAAATTTGATCATTTTGCGTTTCAGGTGACGGATCTCAAGTTGGGGGCTCCTCTCACAACCGAAAAAGCTAGACATGGAGTGTATCAATGGCCGAATTCCTCATCGTCCTCTATTCAAGCCTTCTCGAGTTTTAAAACCTCTTTTAGTGATTGGCATCATCGTCTTCGCCATCTCCATTCTGATTCTCTTAATCGCTTAGTCACTCGTTTTTCATTACCTTTAGAAACTAAAAACTCATCAATCTCTGTTTGCAATTCTTGTGCTATTAATAAGAGCCATCGATCATCTTTTGATTTTTCAAAAATTGTTTCATCAAAACCGCTTGAATCTATATTCTTGGATGTCTGGACCTCTCCTACCATCTCTCTTGATATTTATAAATATTACTTGGTTTTTGTTGATCATTACACTCGGTATTCATGGCCTTATCCCCTAAAATTAAAGTCAAAAGTTCTTGGTATTTTTATTCGCTTCAAAGCACTCATTGAAAACCGCTTTCAAACCCACATTGTTAATTTTTATTCTAACAATGGTGGTGAATTTTTTGCCATGAAAACTTATCTCTCGAAGAGTGGTACTTCACACTTGACATCACCTCCTCATACACCTCAACATAATGGTTTTTTAGAGAGAAAAATTGACACATTGTAGATAAATGCCTGTCACTTCTTTCTCATGCGTCTTTACCTCTCTCATCCTGGTTTTTTGTGTTTTCTTGTGTGGTTTATCTCATTAATCGAATCCCTTCCTCTACACTCGGTTTTGAAACTTCTTTTGAGACATTCTTTCATGAACAACCAAACCTCCATAAACTCCGAATTTTTGGTTGTCTTTGATATCCATGTCTTCGACCCTATACCACCAATAAACTTCAGTCTCTTTCTCAACCCCGCATATTTTGGGCTACTCACCCACACAAAGTGGATACTTCTGCTTTGAACCTAAAAATACACTTTTGTTTGTCTCAAGGCATGTGCAATTCTTTGAACATGTTTTTCCCTATCAACATTCTGTTTCACCAACAAAGTTTGTTTCCACACAGCCTTCAACATCCACTTCCTTGCCCCTCTCTTCGGTTGTTCCTAACTCGTGGTCTACACCTCCATCTCTAGCGCCTGAGCACTTGCCTCTAGATCCCTCACCGCCTCATGATCAGAATGCACAATGATCCCATGTCCAACAGCCTGCATCAGCACTGGCTCCAGAGTTAACATCTATCCACAACTCTGCATCAACACATACATTTTCTGCAGTCAATACAGACTCATTTGCTGATGTGATCCCTGTCTCAGTTTCACAACCTGCACCAGAAAATGTTTCACAGCCTCAACCAGTAAATGCACACTGTATGACCATACGGTCCAAAAATAATATTGTACGACCTATTAGCAAATTATCTCTGGTTGCAGCTTTGTCACTCTCTTCATAGCCTTCGACTTACCTCCAAGCACTCAAACATGACAAGTGGAGAACCACAATGTCTAAAAAGTTTGACTCTTGTCTCCGCGACAAAACCTGGGAGTTAGTTCCTCTTGATTTGGCACTAAATGTCGTTGGATGTCGTTGGGTTTTTCGATTAAAGCTCTTACCCTCCAGTAAAGTGGATCACTACAAGGCTCGTTTAGTTTCCAAGGGATTCCATCAATGTCTCGACATTGATTACTTCAAGACATTCAGTCCTGTTGTCAAACCCACAACCATTCGGCTTGCTGTTAGTCATGTTATCTCTAATGGATGGCCTCAACAGAAATTAAACATAAAAAATGCGTTCTTTCAAAGACCTCTTCTAGAAGATGTTTATATGGGATAACCACTAGGATTTGTTGATAAATATCGCACTACCTTTGTCTGCGAATTGAAGAAAGCAATCTATGTCAAGCTCTTCGAGCTTGGTACAATGCTCTTCGTCAGTTTCTTCTCTAATCTGGTTTTCAGAACTCTCTCGCTGATACTTCACTTTTTGTTCTCATCAAGGCCAATGTCATACTTCTGCTCTTTGTTTTCTTCAATGACATTGTCATCACTAGGTACTCAACTCCTAATGTTCAATGCTTCATTGATCTACTTGCTTCACGGTTCTGGTTAAAAGACCTCGACAACTTGTCTTATTTTCTTGGGGTTGAAGCTTCACGAAATCACTTGGAACTTATCTTGACTCAAACTAAGTACATCAAAGACTTGATAAGTCGTACCTCTATGCTTACTGCAAAACATGTCTCCACTCCACTTCCTGAGAACATCAAACTGACAATTAAAGGTACTTTAATGGAAAACCCAATTGATTATCGAATGGTAATTTGGAGTCTTCAAAATCTTCTACTCCCCCGCCCTGACATTGCCTACGCTGTGAACAAGATCTCTTAGTATATGCAATAACCCACGGTTGATCATTGGGTTGCTGCTAAACGTGTCTTGCATTACTTAAGTAGAACGAAACATCACAGACTCTACTACTCAGCTACAAATTCACCACGCCTACATGCCTTCTCCGATTCCGACTGGGCTGGTAACATTGATGATCATTTCTCTACAGGTTCTTCTTTGGTTTATAATGGCTCTCACTCATATCTTGGTCCTTAAAGAAGAAAAAGAGTGTTGCTCGTTCATCTACTGAAGCATAGTATAAATTTGTCTACACAACAACAACTGAAGTTGAATGGATATATTCCTTATTATAGGAACTTCACATTCCTCTGTCTTTGCCTACCGTCATCTATTGTGACAACGCCGGTGCAACGTATCTCTCCGCCAATCCCATCTTTTACTTCCGAATGAAGCACGTCGTTGTAGACTATCACTACATCCGAGTATTCATACAAAAGGGTTGTCTTCGTGTCTCACACATTTCAACCAAGGATCAACTTGCTGATTTCCTAACAAAGCCTCTATCTCGCGGAAAGTTTTACTATCTTATTAACCAGATTGGGCTCAACAAGTGTGCTCCATCTTGAGGGGACATGATAGCAAATCAATTCATATCATATTGTATCTATATTTCCATTTCATTCCTTAAACAATCTCTTAGGGTTGTTCAATGTCTCTCCTATATAAGGCTTTGTAAAGTGTATTGTGAAATGTTAAGAATTCTAGCCATATCTTTATGTACTATGCTATTCCCTATGAAATATATCAGGTAAACCAAACTTATTATAGCAACTTTCTATTACATTTATAATTGCTTAGATCACAAGTATCGCGACTCAAATCAAAAAGGACCTAATGAGTTAAAAAAAGAAATTGGGTGCATGCGGCTGTAGAAATAATTTATAACATAGTACGAACCGGAGTTTACACAGTAATCCTTTACTCAATGATTGAATATGAATGGAATGTAATCAAATTCTTCTGGTTCAACTAAAAGATGCTTACAAGCTTTATGTACTTCAATCCATCAGGCGTTGATACCAAACTATCAAATCGCCAGAATCTGCATGTCCTTCTTCCTCAGTCTTTGGAATCTCTTCTATGCTTTTCTCATCACAAGACCGGTAACTTTTAATCAAACTACATTGATTATAGTCTCAGAAAAAAAATTAGTGGTTTAGAGCTAACTCAAGTTTTTGTTTGTTTGTGGGATTTGAAGAAACGCAGCTAATACCAATATGGTGGAGATGGTATAGAATCATCACAACTCAAGTAGGAGACAGGGACACAATGATGCAGATCACTGGAGTCGGAGACATGAGTTTCCAAATGTTGCTCAAACAAGGTTTTAGATTAAAACATGACTTTTTACCAGTTGTCGTCTGTTGTCCATTTGGGCTGAATCTTGCTCTTTGTCTTTTCTCTTCGCTTACGGTATCAAGTTCCAAAGAAAGTGAATAGTGTTGAATGTTGTTGAATTATGATAAAAAATTGTCACTACAAGAAAACCTTACATTGATAGCACTCCACGATAACAAAAATAACAAAAATTACTGAATTGCTATTGTAAATGTTGCCAAATTTCAGAATTTTTTAATAGCACAAAAGCATCGTTATTTTACAAGTTCAATATACAGTAACCTGAACCACCAATACTTAGCAAAAATTTGGTTGTTTTCCTCTTATTTTCGTCTCACTTAGCAAATTTCCCGAAAACTTGATTTTTTTCCCTATTATAATTCTTTACTCTTTTTCTCTATTATAATTCTTTACTCTTTTTCTATGTAATTCTCTTCCTTCCTTCAAGATCACTAGATTTTCCATTTTCGTAAGTTGATGATTCCCCATTTTTTATATGAGATCTCGAGAAACCCTAACCCCCTAAAGCTTATAGCTTGTTTCGATGATAGGATCCACGATCTTTGATTTCATTTTTCTGCTTGTATCTGCTAATCTCCTTGACCACACAGTTCCAAGGGATTTCTGATATAGAATAAGAGTAGCCACGTGAACTGAGATAATTGGAAGTTAGGGAAGTTGTTAAGCTGTTGTTAACAATGTAATCGAAGGAAAACAGAGTGAAGAGGAGCTTTATAAGCAAGATCGAAGAAGAAGAGTCTTATGCGATCATTTTTGAATTTCTCGTTCTCTCATTATGATTTTCTCTGTAAAGTCTCGGTTCATTGTTGTTTTATAGTCATCTTGAAGAACTCTATACACATTGAATATGGATTTTTGTTTCTCCTGAACATTAGTCCAATTTTAGTTCAATATACAAAGTTCCTTGATCAAAGGTATCAGATGTCAATCTTTCCTGGATCTATCCTGGAAAACTTCAGGAAAAGTCTTCGTGAAATTCTTCAGTCATCAAACACGAATCCAATGGAGAACACGAACCAATAGTCCCTTACTACACCGATTCCACTGCAACGCAATCGGAGTGACAAGATTAGGAGACGAATATCTTCTGAAGAAATGATTGAAAGATGGGTGAATATGGATCAATGTTTCTTTTTTGGAGAGTTCGACTCTCCTAACCACCATTTGTGACACAAGGGAGCTAAACTTCTGCTTATCGATGAAGATGAAGATTATCTTTCGGATGTGGAAACGAATTCTTCTCCAAACCTTCAGTCTCGGTCTAAAGTTACAGAAATTACAGAGGATCCAAAAATTACTAACACAATTCAAGACAATGATATGATTCTTCAGGAAACAACAACCTCTCAAAAGCTTCCAACATTTTTCAAGATGATGAATCGATTTTTAAAGACCCAGAATTTAATTAAAAAAATTCCAGGTACCATATTCTGACTGGGAACCTAGCCCTCGAGACAATTAGACTTCTTTGGATTGAATATGAATTGTGAGGTTAATGGTCTTGAATCAGTGCAAAGTTCTCGTACACTAGTTAAGAAATTTGGTGCACATCAAGTGTTCGATATAATGCATCATAGAAGCTGTCATCACAATACACAGTTGCAACAGAGGAAGATTTCTAAATCATGGAAATTTAAGTTCAAATATAAACCAGAAACAGCATATTTTGTTAGTAAAATTCTATGGTATAATGATTCAAGGAAAGAAAATGTGCTAAGAGAAGATGGAGAGGATATTGGGTTCAATTTTAAAAGTTCTCTAGGGAAGTTGTATGCATTGGCAATCATTTTTTTTTTTTTGCTGAACTAAATCAATTTGTTGATAACGTAACTACAGAATTCCAGTCTTTGATTGTGCCAAGTTTAACTAAGACCAAGGAAAAAAGTGAATGTGAGGTGGGAGGTGCTGTTTGGGTTTATGGTTGGTATAGTGTGAAGTTACGACTTATCTACTTTTGGCAGCGGTGATTTGGCAAAGATTGGTGGTTTAAATTCAGGAACATGCTTTTACAGAGAGATATATCAAAAATGGTTCTATATCAAGTTGTGCATTGGAGAAAAGTCAATTCTTCTGGTGTTATAATTGTAACTGGAAACACAATAATGTCTCTGTATTTTCTAATGAAGAAACAGTCATACTTGACAAGGTTGTTATGCAAATCAAGGTGGCTGAATTTAAGAGATGTGGACTATGATGTATTAAATCTCAGTGCAGTTAATATGATGTTGATGGGTTGTGATGAAGAGGTTCTTTGACAGTGGTTGGTGCGAGATTTACGTGACAGCTTATTAGGCACAAGCTGGTGTCTGCATATTACAACTCTCCAAAGGTTCACTTGTTTTGTTCCTATATTTGATACTTGTGAGTTGTTGGTGTTGTGTGATGAACTAGTTTTGCACATTGTGCACTTACTACACAGGATTTGAAAGATGCAATTTCACAAATATTGGTGTTTTAAGTTCAAAACAACAGCAAGAGCACTTCATTCAAGGTTAATGATCAAGAAATGAGTTGAGCGCATTAGGGAACATGAGCAAACTGGACCATGCGTAAGATGCAGTGGCACATAACTGATTTACGAGAAGAATTGAACATGAGTAAGAGCTTGCGGTTATTTTGGAGAGTTGAAGGGTGGGGAGACATGGCAAAGCAGCTACTCAAATTGTGGTGAAGTGGGTAAATCAAGTGGTCATTAAGGATATTTGGGAAGGGTACTTTGATGTGTTGCAAAATTTTCTTGATTTCAATGAACCTTGAGGACAAGGTTTTCTTAGAAGAGAGGATTTGATATAGAATAAGAGTACCCACGTGAACTGAGATAATTGGAAGTTAGGGAAGCTGTTAAGTTGTTGTTAACAATGTAATTGGATGAAAACAGAGTGAAGAGGAGCTTTATAAGCAAGATTGAAGAAGAAGAGTCTTATGCGATCATTTGTGAATTTTTTTTCTCCCATTCTGATTTTCTCTGTAATGTCTCAGTTCATTGTTGTTTTAGAGTCATCTTGAAGAACTCTATACACATTTTGAAGAACTCTATACACATTGAATATGGATTTGTGTTTCTCTTGAACATTAGTCCAGTTTTAGTTCAATATACAAAGTTCCTTGATCAATTTGATATCGCCAAAAATAAAAATGGCGATTCTCTGCTCGTCATCAACGATTATACTCCCTTCTTCTTTATCTGGAAGTGAAAGAAGATATTCGTTTTTAGGTTTTCTTCTTCGTCTCTTACAGTTACTCTCCTTCCTTCTCGCGATCGAACAACGCCATTGTAGTGACGAGCTACTCACACTCAATCCCCCAGTCACTACCAGAAACCTCTCTCTGTACCACACCGTAATTTCAGGTGAATCGTCTTTTCAAGATTTTAGGAGTTTCACAATGTGTTTCTCGTTTTCATTTTGAGCAATCTTTCATTCTTTGTTCAGTTTCTTGTCGAGATTGTATTGTTAGTCGTGTCTTCTCCTTTCTTTTTTTTATTATGTTCCCTATATTTACGGATTTATGTTTTTTGCTTGGAATTTGATTTTTAGATTCTGAAATCAGTTTAGATGATGGATTCCAGATGTTGCTGAAATCGAAAATGGATGATGGGAACGAGGTATATACTCATTCCTATTGAGATAAATAACTAATGAGGAGAAGGTATCCACAAGATTCTCATCCATACAGAAAAGTACTGTCTATCCACAGGATTCTCATCCATCTAGAAAAGTCATCCACATGATTCTCATTCATCCAGAAAAGTCATCCACAAGATTCTCATCCATCCAGAAAGTGTTATCCATAAAGTAGTTAGCAATTATTGTATACTCTCTGCATGTTCAGCATTTGCGTGTCTTGTAAATGATGAACGCTTGCATGTTGAGTATTTTGATTTAGGAGGGTTATATAGTTATATAATTGTTCTCTAAAAGAATTAAGGAAATAAAATCTTCCTTCTCTTCTTCTTTCTGTCTACAAATCTCTGTCTCTCTCTCTCTTCCTCTCTCTTGTTCTTGAGAGTTCATCAATCTATTCTTTATAAAACTTACATGGTATCAGAGCTTTGTTGCTCCTAAATCTCTATTTTCTCTTCCACAAAATTACTCTGTTCCGTTTATTCTCTCTGTTTTTTTCTCAAAATTTCTCCAGCTTTTTCGAAATGGAGCAAAGCAAGCCAGTAGTCATTCCAATTACTCTTAAGAGTGTAAACTACCTTCTATGGTCAAGATTGACCAATAATGCCCTTGGTTGAAGAGGTCTATGGTCTCATGTCACTAATGGTGAAACACCAAGACAAACTATCCAAGGAGAAGATGGCAATGAGATTGTGATGGTAGATGAAGAAAAATGGAGTCAAGAGGACCTCATGGTGTTGTCTATCATCCAGATCTCACTTGATAACCCCATAATGGAGGTTTACTCCTATTGTGAGACAGCAAAGGAGTTATGGGATACTTTACAAAAGGTTTATGAAAACATTTCCAACCTTAGTATGGTCTTTGAGGTGAAGAAGGCTATCAACAGCTTGAACCAAGAGGATGCAGACTTTACAACACACTTTGGGAAGTTTAGAGCTCTTTGGGCAGAGCTAGAGATGTTGAGGCCAAGCACAACATATCCAACCATCTTGAATGAGAGGTGTGACCAAGACAAAGTCTTTGGACAACTTATCACTATCAATCCTGCCTACAATGATCTTATCAAACATATTTTGAGAGCTGAGAAGTTACCAAGCCTAGAGGGTGTGTGTTCTCAAATACAAAAGGAGCAAGGGTCTGTTCATCTATTTGGAGGAAAAGGAGAGCTCAACTTGGTCAACAAAGCTGAGATGGCATCTGCTAACAAGGCCAATTTCAAATCAGAAAATAGGAAAAAAGGTGTGACTTGTGAGCATTGCAAGAAGCTGGCGACATGAAGAACCAGTGTTGGATTCTTCACCCTCACCTTAGACCACCATCAAAGTTTAACCAAGTGAGAGCACGTCAACCTATTCACCAAAATGTCCAGCAAACGGCTCAACCAACACAACAACAAAGTGAAGAAAAGGCCATGAGTTCTACTGCACACATTGATGGAACCACCTCTCAGCCATCTCAGGATGATACATTCATCCGCAAGTCAGACATTGAGGCTCTCATATAGGCTCTCAATGCAAATTCTGGTAACATTAGTAGTAATGTTCATAACGCTTTAAAATCTCTTCATTGCACATCACAAACTGTTAGGCCATTGATTATTGATTCAGGTGCTTCTCACCATATGATTAGAGATGCTAAACTAATTAGTAATGTTCATCCTGCCTTAGGAAGTGTTGTGATAGCTAATGCTGATAAAATACCAATTAAGGGCGTAGGAAATTTAAAACTATTTGATAAAGATTCTAAATCACTTTACATGCCTACCTTTACATCTAATTTTCTCTCAGCAAAAAAGGCTACTACTGACCTTAACTGTCAAGTGATTTTTAGTCCTAATGAGGTGCATTTTCAGGATATTGAGACAAGTAAGATGATTGGAAAGGGTGTGAGCAAAGGAGACCTTTATTTGCTAGAAGACACCAAGCTTAGATCTGATTTTTCTACAGCTTTTACTTCTGCTTCTGTTTTAGATTATAATTTATTATGGCATGCTAGATTAGGTCACCCTCACTCTCGTGCTTTGGAATTTATATTGCCTAATCGTTCTTTTAAAAATGATAGTTGTGAGGCTTGTATCTTAGGCAACCATTGCAAATCTGTTTTTCCTAAGTCAACAACTACATATGAGCATTGCTTTGATTTGATTCATTCGGATGTGTGGACTGCCCCTTGTGCTTCTAGAGAAAACCATAAACATTTTGTCACTTTTATAGATTAAAAATCTAAGTATACATGGTTGACCTTAATTCAATCTAAAGATGAGGTGCTAGAAGCTTTTATGAACTTTTAAAACTATGTTACTAACCATTACAATGCAAATATTAAAATCTTTCGGTCTGATAATGGTGGAGAATACATAAGCCATGCATTCAAGAATCATTTAGCCAAACATGGAATCATTCACCAAACTAGTTGCCCTTATACTCCACAACAAACTGGAGTAGCGGAAAGGAAGAACCGACACCTCATGGAAGTTGTAAGAAGTATGATGTTTCACACCAATGTTCCAAAGAGATTTTGGAGTGATGTTGTGGTCTCAGCATGTTATCTTATCAATCGAATACCAACCAGAGTTCTTCATGATAGCTCTCCATTCGAGGTATTAACCAAGACTAAGCCATCCATTGATCATTTACGTGTGTTTGGGTGTCTTTGTTTTGTATTGATTCCAGGTGAACAAAGAAAAAAATTAGACGCCAAAAGTGTTAAGGCTATGTTCATAGGGTACTCAACCAACCAGAAAGGATACAAATGCTATGCACCAGAGTCAAGAAAGGTTATGGTATCAAGAGATGTTAAGTTTGTGGAATCAAAGGGGTACTATGATGAGAAGAGTTGGGAAAACCTTAGAGACCTCTCTCATACTCCCTCAGATAAGGCGAACAACTTGAGGATCATCTTAGAGAATCTTGGTATTAGCCATCCAAAATCAAG
>OVBE01005369.1:0-21870 GCA_900406425.1 Iberis pinnata | reverse complement strand
CTACCCATCGGTTCTCGGTTCGGTTCCGGTTCCTACCTGATACCCATGGTTTTTCATATCAAGAACCATTGAGTATTTTGGATGGAACCAGAACCAAAACCGTTTTTTTCGGTTCTTTGGTTTTAGTTCTTCGGTTCCAAGATTTTTTCCCAGCCTTAGTTTTCCTTATATCAAAGATAACAAAAGTTATAAACTTATTGAATTGTAGATTCGAAATTGTGGACTTCAATTAGCTTATTCTTGTTATTAAATAAACCTTGCCATTTTAGATTAAACAGAAGCTACAGAAAAACGTTGATTAAAACGAGTCGGTAAACATAAAATATGTTTTAATATGTACCAACCTTGCTACTTTATAATATATTATATGAACCCTAAGAAAACGAATTCAAATCAGACCACTTAAACGTGTGTTAATTAATTGATTTCCTAACCATTACTGTTTTTGTCCTCACTAAAATAGGTTAGGTAAGTCTAATTATGGTTTTCTTTTGTCATCGTCATCTTGTATTTTTATAGAAATTTGTATCTATGTAAAATTCAATTTTATGGTCCTCAACCCTATACTTCTAGTGGACTATATATGACAAAATTTTGGACCAAATCCTCCAATTTGTAGCCTTATATTTATGGGAAAAAACCTTAAAATAGAAATAAACAAAAATTATTAACCCACTTGATCATTAAATTGATAGAGCCATTAAATTGATAGAGCCGTTAAGATGACTAACAAAGTTTAGATAAAATTTAAATTTTAAATTGCTTGGATATTACAATAACAACAGATAAAAATATGAGAATTAATATGATAACGAAACAAGTACATGTATTAATGGAAAAAAGTTAGAAAAAAATGGTATTTTAAAAGTTTTTTTCCTACGTTTATCTCTAATTTACTTTTTGGGGTGAGAGTTTCAACTATAAGTGAATTTTAGGCATTGAGAAATGTTTAGTACGAGCGGTCTAAGTGATCTATTTAACAAATGGGTTACGACATAATTATCTTTTTTTTTTATTCTTACCTAGTTTATGTTTGGTATACCTACAAGTTGTGGAGTTTTTTTTTTAAGCATATTTTCTTCAATATCAAACTTTTTTTCTTCACATTGAGCTCGTCTTCAAAAAATAGTGTAATACATTATAATTCAATACTATATTATGAAGTTGCAATATCTTTTTAAATTAGCTGCATTTAGATAAACATTTTTGGGGATAATTTATAGGGTCAAGAATTAGTCTATACGTGTTGTATTAAGATTAAACCTAGGTTAAGTAGTTTGGTTTAACTTATAAATTTAATTTAAATTAGGGTTTACTAGAAAAGGCCAGTTAGTAGCAAAAATGATCTAACTCGATCGAAGTTAAAAAATACAAAGAATTCATAAATCTAATGTTTTGATTGTTTTGTAGGTTTGGAAAGAATTTTAGTTTTTGTCATTTAAATCTCGTCGAAATACTAATCAAACACGATTGTATTGTACTTCTCAAATCAAGTTTTCAAGAAAATATAGTTTTTCACTTATCTACTTTGTTTTTTTTTCAAAAATCAAAAACCAATATATTTGAGTTTTTGATTCAAAAATCCTAAAATAACAAAAAACTAAAATTAAAAAATACAAACTATAAACTCTAAACCAAATCCAAAAACTACATCAAATACTACAACTGTTTATGGTATAAGTCAAAAATATGAATATTTATCTCACTTTAATACGAGGTAGGCTCTTCTAGTGGCAGCTCACAAATATTAGGGACTCCTAGATATAAAAAATGGGTCCCTTAAATATTCAAAAAAAAAAAAAACTAAAAAAATTAATCAAATTTTAATATAACAGATTTTTTATTGTAAATTTTTATAAATATACATTTAATATAAATAAATATTATTATTGTGTTTTTTCAAAAATCACTATTTTAAAAATAATTTAAAAGAATTTTTTTTAAAAAAAATTGAATCCTAAGATCATCGGTTCAGGAGAGGGATCGCCCCTATTATCCCTCTTACTAAGTCCGCACTGGGCTCTTCATATATATATGTGTGTGTGTTATGTTCCCTCAGCCGAACTCAATGAGATTTTTTATTATCTTAATTGGCTAAGTTTGTATACTAATGGACAAACTGAGTGAGCCAAACTATATATATAAGCCTCTGAGCCACGAAGCCTATTTGTTCCTACGACAATATAAACGATTAAATGAGTTGAGTTTACACTATTCCACTATGCGCATTTTCTCTTCCCCTCGGATCCAAATTAATGAAGGTTATATATATATAGTTAGTTAGTTTTGTTTTAGTCTTATTTTCTTTTTCTATGAAACTTTGTATGTCTTAAGTAGTGTTGAGTGTATCATTTTTGGCGATGGTGTAATTTCTTTTATAAATTTACCTTATATGGAAGTTGTTACTAGATCATTTCTAGTTGTTATTTATGCTAAATTCACTAAAAGCTTTTAACCATATAGTCAAAGGTTTTGATATAGAATAAAATCATAGAAAAAATAGTTACAAATGGTGCGAATAGTAACACAAAATGAATTAAAATTAATTATTGCAAATTAACTTTGATCATAACTACTATTTCATGGAGTTTTATGATCTATCAATATTTTCTTATAGTGGAAAGATATGCTTGTTTTTGCAAGGACCAAAGGCTTGGGTGTTCGGTAGGGGTTTGGCCATTATTTTGTCTGCATTACTATTAGACTTGTGAATCTATCTTAGTGTAGCATATGCTGATTTCTTTTTTAAGTTTTTAAAGGTTCTTGTTTGAAGCCTTTAAATTTGCGAAAGTTAAAAATTTAGCAATGTCTATTTTTGTTTTGTAGTTTTCAAACGATATTGTTACGGATAAATGTATGCTTATTTTTGTAATAGATTAAGACCAATAGTATTCTTGTTATTTGGTCTTTCGTATATTGGAAGATTAATTTCTTTTGAACTAAGCTAATAATAAAATATCATGGATTGGACAAAAAAATGAGTTAGAGTTTAATTTTGACCGAAATGAGATGAGAATGTGTAATCAATTTTCAATAATATGCACAAGCAAACATACAAATTATAAGAACAAATGGAGAAATTGTAAGAAAGATAGCCTTCGGCTTCTTATCTCATTGATGAACATTTTGTTCTATAAACATCAAACAAAAAGACAAAAAGTGTAACGGTGGATCATTCATTAAAGTAAAATAAAAACTAATAATAATGTTCTTTTTTTCTACCTAATTTATAATCTATAATTTAGTAACAACTGCCAATTCAATGGAGTTGTCTTTTTGTATTTCTCACATGGAAAATCATAGGTTATATTAAGCCCCATTCGTTATCTGTTACTCTCTCCTTTACAGATTATCCTTTGGACTTTTCTGTAACCAAAAACACATTAAACAATATTATCAACACTAATATTCTCAACTTAGGTTATATGATGACTCATACACTTTGAAAATGATACTAACTAAAGTAGCTTTACTGTTTAGTTATTAAGTTTTTTTTATATAATTAAGAGGAGTTCGGGTTTTCGGCTTTAATTTTTTCTTAGACCCGAGACCAGCCGTTGTTAACATAGTCGGTCCTGAGATTTTAATGGCCGCAAGATAAAATGAAAAACATGGGCCAGTTCTTCAAATAAAATTTTGGAAATGGACCGGTTCTTAAAGTAAAATTTTGAAAATATAAAATGGACCGCAAGCTCGTGCTTACTCTACTTGGGCTCAGGACCGGCCCTGGTTGTTAATACTTGGTGACATTGCGTTAAGCATCCCTCTCACGAAGAATCAAACTAAGGATCTTAGGGACTAACTCATGAGATAAAACCACTATCTCAACGGACCGTTGGTAATTATTAAGTTGTTATATGCAAGTTGGTGGTACATATAATATAATATGTTAATCAATATACACTACTAGAATATATTTATCTAAAAATGATTTAGGTGGGATTTGTTACCTGAAAATATGAAAGCAGAGGATACTCAAAACCCAAGAAGACTTTCCATTGATATATATGCATTTTGATGTTGTAAATATATATATGTACAAGTGTAGATTGTCTTCAAATATAGCTATTTGAGTCTCTCTTGTAGGATTTTTTGGTATCTAGGAAGCACATTTTTACAAGCTGAAACCTGCAATTATATTTAAATCAAATACAAAATCTAAGAGGAATTCCACATAATATCTGTAAAAATAAATTTATATTCTACAAACAAAAAAATAATTTTATTACTGTAATTAAAATTTTTTGAATTTGATTCACAAATTATAATTAGAGGTTATTTTATAAAAATTAGAAAGGGATTTAACTATAGTTTTATATTTGGACTATTTGTTAAACAATGTTTTTTTAGTATTTTTGAACACAAACTCAAAAAAGAAATATTGTTGAGAATCTATCAAAATTTTGAGCCTTTTATTTAATAAATCATTAAAATCATGAAGCATGCCTAAGGTGTTAGTGACGTTGTTATGACTTTTAATATAATTTAATAATATCCATAAATATAAGCTTAAATAAATAAATAAAAACAAATAAACCCCACACGGTTCCCACTCGGAAATTTCCATTTCACTCTTCATTCTATTCATGAAAATGTGATTTATTTTTAGTTAAGTAATTAATATCATATTATATGTCACTATCTAATGAGGTTTGAATCAAATCGTTACACATATTATAAAGAAAGTCCTAATCCAAATACAATTTCACTTTCATTATCTGTGAAAAATCAAATGATAGACTAGTCATTTTTTCAACCTGCTACAAGATTACAAATTACAAGAATACTTTAGTGCCCAAAAACGTATAAATAATTCAGAATGTTGACTATATATAATAAATATATAAAGTCACATGCTATTTCTGACCGGATCTATTTAAAATTAGTGGCAAAGAAAGAACATCTTCGAAATCAAAAATAAAATAAAGACAAACTTTATTATTTCAATAATAATTAAAATATATTAAAATAAAAAATTAAATATATTCAATATTATATTACGTGTTATTTGATATATTTTTATTAAAAAAATTTAAAAACTAAGTTTATTTTAGAAATACCAACATTCATAAAAATTCCAAAAATATTATCTTTTTTCAAGAATACCACAAAAATATTTTTGTTCCAATAATACCACAAAATTTAAAATAGTTTTAAAACTTCAAATTTAATCATAAAATCATCACTCCCTTCAAAACTAAACAACTCAAACCCAAAATTTTAAATTTAATCCTTAAAATTCACTTTTTATATTTGTGATATTTTTGGAACATTTTAGGAGTATGTAATATTTTTGAAATTTGAATTTCTTTTAATGATATTTCAAGAAATTTCTCTTTTTTTATTAAAGATATCAATAAAAAATATATTTTATTTTGTATTTTTACCGCTATTTTAAAAATTTAATTTGAAATATATAATTTTTTAAAAAATTTGATAGGTCTCTTTTTAATTAGTAATACTAATAATGTTTATGTAACGGCTACAATTAAATTAAATTAAAAATTCGAGTAAAGAGTGAAAGAACATTTAATAAAATAAATAAAAAATGAAGGAAACTTACAGATTCGATATCGATTTTGAAGACAAGTAGCTTTCTTCTCTCTCTACAACTAGTTCGATAAGCCACAACGACATGACCAATAGCTAAGACCGACGAACATACAAAGAGGGCGGCTACTTCCTCCGCTCGGAAAAACCCTCCTCCGCCGTCTCCGAACACAATCGCCGCCTTAAACGATACGTAGATCAAAGACGAAACAGAGCAAATCATCGTTATTGTTAAATATGGACCTCTTGATAAATTTGGTCCATCACAAAGTCCATAAACACCTGTTATTATTCAACAAAACGGTTTCTTTTATGATTTGTCGATTAAAATTCCGATAAAGAAACAATTATTCTACAAAATTAAATTAATGTTCTAAATTTATGACTAGTTATTTCAAAAATACTATTAAATATAATAACATTATTAACATAAAAAACTAATCTTTTAAATATATCAGAATTTAAATTGTTGGGTTTGGAAATTCACTAACTAGAATCTATAGTTTATTTTTAAAAAATTAAAATTATTTTCATCTTTATGATATTTATTATAAAAATTTAAACTAATTTTAAACAATTAAAATAAATATTATCTGTTTTTAAAAAAACTAAAAAATAATATGTTATGGAGAATCTCTTTGAATAAAAACTTGATTTTGTGTTTGGTCACGCAATAAAAATAAATAGGTGGTTTTTATTACCAAATTCATATGAAACAAAACAGTACTCTCTTAATTTACTTTTTTTCTAGAATTTTCAGAAAGTGAAATCAATCACCCGAAAATCTAGCAGAAATTAAGCCACTAGCTAAATTAAAGAGCTAGTTTTTTTACAAAAAATAAAAATCAAAACTTTTTTGACAAACTCTAAACAAAAATAAAGCTTAAGATTAACAGAACAAAAAAAGTAAATTTGGATGAAGAATCTTAATGGGTTTTACTTACAGAGTATGATGGCAGATCTAATGATGGATATAAGAGGAATATCAATTAGTGAGTATTTGAAATCGTAGTTGGTGAGATGAGAAGAAACCGTCGCTGAAAAGTTAGAAGGAGGAAGACGGTGGAGGGAAGAGGAGGAGGAGAGGATTGCGGAGGGGAGGATAGCGTCGGCGACGGCGAGGAAGATCGGAGCAGAGAAAAAGATGAAAGAAAGAAACATAGTGAAGAGAACAAAGATCGTTTTGATTCCTCTCCAAAGAGAAGATGAATATCTTCTAGTTTTGCTAATTTCTTCTTTGCTAATTAAACCCATCTTTGATTTTTTTTGGTTTTTGTTTGAGTGTGATTTGTTTTGAAGAGAAGTGTTTAATGAGAGACTTTTATTTATTTTTTGTTGAGTTTTAAAAGAGTCGAAGAAAACAAAATTTGATTATTGCTGATGTGTAATTTTTTATTTGTATGATAATGACTTTTTTTTGTTCTTCATGACTTTGAAAACTTGGACGTATTTTCCAAGGAAATACTTCTTGCGTTTCGCAATAAGTGTCGTTTTAGAGTTAAAATTTTGTTTCATAAAAAGTGTCGTTTTAGGTTTACAATGCAAAAATTAAATGATTTTGACTTTTTTGACCAATTGAATAATTGCAGTATTTTTTTTGTTGGTTGATTTAGAATATTTAATGGTGTCTTTTATGAAAAACAGAAATTTCTTAATATATGTGCAAAATTCTAAAATAACACTTGTTGTGAAACAGAGGGAGTATTAATCTAGAACATATTATATGATCATATTGATTTTGTGAATTTATTATATAATAACGGGTTGATAATCTTATTTCTCCTCGATACTATTATATATCATCATATACACTCAAGTTTAAGATATGATATTAAATAGTTCTAATTTAAAAATTAAATATTCGATTAGCTTTATTATAAATGTTTGAAACTTAAAATCCACAAACCTAAAAAGTTCAAAACCAAAATCCACCTACGTACTAGTTTTCAAAAGCAGAATCCAAGACATAACATGCTAATATTTAAGTAGATTTTGGTTTCAAACTTTGGTTTTAATGATTTTAGTTTTGATGATTTGAAACAGAAGTAATCATATATTTTACCTTTGAGTGCATCCGGTGATTTATGATAGTACCGAAGAGATATTGATCATCATCCCTGTAATAATCTACAAAACTTTCAAAAGTTTTATACGTTCTGCATCATTATTTATCCGACCGATTCAGTTGTAGAACTTCTTCTTTTTTTCGATTGGATCATGATTTTGTGATCTTCACGTAAATTTTTAGAAAAATTAATTCATCAGCACTTACGCAGACATCAAAAACTATATAATCTTTAAGTTAATGACATATAATGTTTTCTTATCATGTGGGTTAGTGATTATTTGATAATAATTAATTATATGTGAATAGTTTAGCTTTTAGCTAGGATTAACTCAAATATGTTAAGATGGATCAATGGTTGTTTGTTGATGCTTTAAGATAGCAATTGGTAGGTCCATCTAGATTTTCTATTTTTAAGCTAGGAAATTTTATAAAAATGTACATATTCAATTAAGATTTTCAATATGTGGATGTAGTCTAACTTTAGATGTTTATTTATTTTTTTCATTTTTGTCCAATTTTTACTTTAATTAAAACTTAAGAGTCATTGATCAAACAAAGTGTAGAGACAAGAGCCTTTTTCCCTAACCGGTCGGCAATAACATTTGTTTTTTTTTTTTTAAATAAAAGAAAAACAGAAGAGATAAAGAAATCTTGAAGACTTCTGATTTCTTTTAGAATTCCTTACAGCTCTGTAATTAAGCTTTGCAATTTCAGAGATATGATCAAGAATTGGGAGTCAGATAAGAAGGTGATCTCCTTGAATCCTTTCTCCAACGCTAATAACATATATGCTTTTAGTGCCCGAGCTTCGGTTGTGAGAGCTGATAAGATGCGATCCTCGTGCCTTGATTCGCGAATGATTTTCACTCCTTCTCTGGAATAGAAATGGGATAAAGGGTCCCCTTCTCTAAAACCTCGGGATGGGTGCACTTTTCTTTGGAGTCCTCCATTGATTAAGAAGGAATAAGACACGGAAGACACGAATTCACATAATCTAATATGTCCACATTTGGTGGAAACCCATTCGGGTTAACACTTTTTCCAAGAAACTTCATTCAATTCGATCGTAAACCTTGCTCATAACGGTTTTCGCCCATTCGGGTTAACAGCAATCATGTGTGATTAACACATTATCAAAGATAGAACGATCTTGAACAAAGACTGACTGGTTTTTAGAAATTAGATTAGGTAGCATGCTGCATAATATTTTGGATAAGATCTTAGTTATAATCTTGTATAAAATATTACACAACAAAATTGGTCGATAGTCTGTTATTTTTTGAGCTCCCAGAATTTTAGGGATTAGTCGGATGTGAGTTTCATTCCAAGACCTGGGTAGAGATCTTGTTAAGAACAAGTTCCTTATCTCTTTGACTACATCGACTTTAATTGTTGGCCAAAAGGTCTGGAAAAACCAGCAATGAATCTGTTAGCTTCATGAGCTTTGCTCGGATCCAACTCAAACAGTACAACTTTTATCTCGTCTGTTTCCGGTAATACAATCAATTTAGCATTGTCTTCATCCGAGACACAAGGTTTGATCACTTTCTCAGCACATGATAGATCTTCATTGTTACTTGAGGTAAAGATTTTCTGAAAATAATCCGTGATAACTTTGACAATTTGATCTTCTTCCACAACTGGATCTCCATGCTCATTCTCTAACACTGCCATTCTATTTTGAGTTTGTCGGATACGAGTAGCGGTGTGAAAGAAGGCAGTGTTGTGATCTCCACTCTGAAGCCATTGAACTCACCTTTTTTGTTTCCAAAAGTTTTCCTCTTCTAGGTACAATTTCTCAAGGGCGGCAGTGAGTTCCCCTACTTATTTCGGATCCGGGATGTCAGATGAGAGAATTTTCTCTAGGAAATCTTGAATCTCCTTTGCTGATATAGTTTTAATGAGATTTTGATTCTTGGTCCACTTAATAATCTCATTACGACAAAAGGCTATTTTACTCGTAATATGGTTGTGCTCACATGTATGCCAGGAGTTTTTTATGAGTTGATTAAAGTCTTCCTTGTCTCTTAGGAGATTATCAAATATAAAGAAACCTTTTTTATTTTGGACTAATTAATGCAAGTGACTAATGGACGGTGATTCGATCCTTCAAAACGTAAATATTCTGATCGACTCGCCGGGAATTTCTCACTCCAAGCAAAGTTACTAAAAATTATGTCTAGTCTAGCTCTGATAGGTGTTTATGACGATATCCTCTCCATAATAGGGAGTTTCAAGTGAACTTCACATCCCAAAGGCCATTTGAAGACAAAAATCTTATGAAGTTGATAAACGAATTTTGGGTTAAGGGCCTCCTCTCTTTTCATGGTTATCAATAATATCATTGAAATCGCATGACAACAACCAAGCATCCTCTCGTGAAGGACCTAAATTTGAGATTTGATGTAAACTTCATTAAGTTGTTCTTTTACAGGGGCCCCATAAATAAGGTGAAGATAGAAAACCTTATTCTTAAAGGTAATTTTAGTATCAATATAGTTCACATAGGAATTAAAAATAATTAGATTAACGTCGGTTTTCCAAAATAAAGCGAGACCACCACTTAATCCGACTGAGAGAACAGTGAATTTATTGGAGTACCCCATCCAATCTAAGGTATTGAAAATATATTCATCTTGATTCTTGGTCTCCATTAGGAATAAGATGTTCGAGAAAAAGCCAAGTCGGATTTTCCGAAGCCTGTGAGTTTCCAGGGTGTTCCCGACACCCTGATAATTCCAATACGTTAGCACTAAGGAAGATGATTTGATGGATTGTGAAAATCCATCATCTTTTTGCAAATTGTAAGTACAATGGTAGTAACAAGCTATCTCGTATTCTTTGAATTTGCCGGTTGCTCTTGAATTAATTTTCAACTGGTTCCTACTCTCTTATTTGGTGAGTTTCTAACCTTAGTTATCATTCATTTTTTATAAGATGCACCTTTCAGGAAATTACGATTGCTTCTCTACAATGAAGAAGGCCTAGAGGAAGGTTTGGCTGACCTTTTTTTATTCCTGGTTAGCAACAGGTGCTTGTGATGGAAGAATAGTGATATTCACTTCATTCATTCTTGGGCCTAGATGTGACTCTATGATTCCGTCTTGAACTGCCACATTAGGTGGAACACTCCCTTCTCCTCTTTTACTTAAGACATTTTAAGTAACTTGGGCTGAAGGTGTTGATTGAATCTCTTGGGAAGAAGGTACAAGTATGAAGTGATTGGGGATATCATGGTTAAGTTTAGTGGTGTGATGAGCTTCAATTTCCTGAAATCTACCATAATTAAAACTATATTCTCGAAATTGTGGATTTTGGTTAAGTTGAGAGCCCGTAGAGAGACGTTCGAGAGCTAGCCTTCTAGATCGATGAGAACTTGATTATTCTTTGTGAACTTTCCCTTTTCCTTTATAAGCATAGGTGATCATGAGGTCTTGATTGAGTGATGGGCTGCGTATGATGTTATCAGTATTAAAAAACTGAGATTTTTCTTCTTGGATTTGCTTGGATGATGCAGGAATGAGTATATGAGCGTTATCTACTTCGTCTCGATAACTACAATAAGATCTATGGGAAAGATCCTTGTAGTATGATCTTTGGGGATTCATATATGGAATTAATCTCTCAATCCAAGAGGATTTGCTAACATGGCTACCCCTTCTACACTCCTGAAAGGGGTATCTCTTTGTCGGGAGTGAATGTCTGAAATTCTCTCGAGCCCGGTAATTAATCTCATATGGGTTAGAATTACGAGATGTTTTCCTCATAGCTAAGTTATGTTTGCCTTCTTCAATATGAAGTAAGGTTTTCTGCCGATTAATTCCCAGTTGGAAACGATCTTTTTTCTCATATTGAACAGTGGGGAAATCCCTCTCATCATGTGACTGAGAGAAATAGATAAAGAATTGATTTTCTAGACATTCATACTCAAACTCCACTGTAGTAACTTTGCTGGTAGGGATACGGATGGGTAATAACATGGTTAAAGGGAAAAGACCATTTATATGAACCCTAACTCTCCCTCTTTCGCATCGCGATCATCAAGATGGCCTAACTCAAGACCGATAGTCCGCATTTTTTGGTCTGACCAATGATGCAAAGGTCTACCATGGATTCTTATCCAGCATGAGGTCATCTTCAGAAGTGAATCTGAACTGAAACTTCACTGGACCAAGGTCTTTTCCTGTAACCTTAGAGTCCAAATTCTAATATTGTATCATATAAATAACCAAATCTCTCGAATGTTGTATTCTCGGGTGGGTCACCCTTATGATGAGCATTAATCTGTTATACTCTCCTAAAAAGGAGTTGTCACAAGCTGGAATCCTAAGAGGTGATCTCATGTTCGCAATTGTAGTAAGGGCTATCCATTTTTCCTTTTCTGCTCTGGAAATTCTTCTAGCCGTGATGAAGTTGATGCAAAGTGTCACAACAGGTCAGTGAAAAACAAGAAACATGAAGGAATATAGTTCCTTAAAAGATTGTACTAGACAATAAAGAAGAATACATCGATTTCAGGGGAGTTAAACCATGAGAAAGTATCTCCCTGCCTCCACCAAGACTATAAGAGAAAGGTAACTAACCGGCATATTCTTATTCCTGGTGAACGGAGCCAGAGAAAGCTTCGGCAAAGCTCGTCGGTGAGCCTCAAACCACCCTGAGATCCAAAAAACTACAATATAGAGTTAAGAAAAGTGGGTGAGGGAAGGAGGGAAAAGTGAATTTTCCTTCTTTTTGATGACTTTGAAAAATGCGCTTGAGAGTGTTTGTATTTTCGGTTTACTTTAATAAATATATTATCAATAAAATGCATTATGAAAAATTTATACATAATAATGACATTAGCACAAATTATTAAAAATATATGTTTTGGTTATTTTAATAAGGATAATTTTGCTAAACTACAATTCATTGTGAATGTAATTTGAAATTTACACCATATTTTTCAAATTTGAATAAAAGCTATATTTTTAGAAATTTGAAAACTACCTTTTCTATTGTCTAAATAATGATTTTTTGTTATTTAAAATTATTTTATTTGACTATTTTATATTTGTAAATCATATATAAAATTTAATTTCATCAACATAAAAAATATAAATCGACGAACATTAATATTAAGTTGATAGCAAATATATATCGACTACGAAACAAAATCAATCAAAAACATATAAATTGAGCGTAGATATATATTGACTTCCACAAAAATCAACAAAAAATATTAGTTTACTTTATGCCATAAATTTGATCTATTTAAAGGTTAAATTAGTTTTATAAATCGATAGTTAAGCAAGTTAATCTTAATAACAAATAAAAAAATTGACATAATTATACTTAAGAAAATATATCAACAAGATAAAAAATAAGTCGACGAGGAGTAAAAAAAAATCAATAATTTTAATATGTATACTGTATAAAAACACTTTCGTACCACTAAATATGTCAACTGTTGTAGTATAAGTCAACGTATAATGAAATAAAAATCAACTGTACAACAAAACGACTTTAGAAGAACTCAACTGGAAATTATATTAGTCAACAGAGATAAAAAAACCAAAAAATTTTAAATTAAAAAAATTATGATTTATAATTAATTTAATTGAGAAAATTATCTTTATTTATGAAATTCATTATTTAACTAATAAAATAAGGGTATTTTCGTCATAAAATATATAAAAGTGTATTTTCAAATAATGAATATAGATGGTATATTTTCAAATTTTATGTATAATTTAGGTTAGTTTTCAAATTATCCCTAATTATATAACCAAAACATTTTATTTCAATTTTATTAATTCCTTGAGAGAAAAAATAGTTCCATTTTTTTTGTAGTTGTGGGAATTTCGGATTTTCAATCCATAATCTCTATTTAATTTCAAGCTCTTGTTACAAATATATTTTGTTCTATTTTAAATGGTTATATCTATATTGATATCCTAAATTGAAGTTGTATATATATAAGCATTGGCTAATTTGACTCCTTAGTTCATACGTGACAGCTAATTATAATTACCGTACATATATGAAAGCTTAATGCATCTAGTATTTATTTAACAATCCATGTGATATCAAAGAAATATAATAAAGTTAAACATCCCATGTTCAGCTCTAGACTCCCTAGAATAACGGTATTACCTAAATTGCGTGAAGCATATGCAGTACTCTTTTGAACCAATTCTTAATCAAATATGGAACAATGTTCATGAGATTGAAACCTAATCAAGTTAGGAGTGATTTGGAGGTTCATGGACCATTAAGACCTACTCTACTCTTGTCAATGAAATGATACTACCTCTGTTACTGAAATGAGGATGTTTTAGAATTTAGATTTTTATTAAAAAGATGATGTTTTAGGTGAAAACACGTTAAAAAAGACATAAAGTAAAGTAAAAGTTGATTTCCTTAATCTATATAAAAACTCTAAAACATTCTCCCTTTCAGTAACTTGAAGAAAACAAAAAATAGAGTTATTACTAAGCGTTTTTTTCCCATAAAAATGAAATATATTTACTACTAATTTTCCCATAACATGTTAATCATTAATTATATTTTGAATTTGGTTAGTCTAGAAAAATAAGATTTTACAGTTGTCTAGATGGCTTGCTAGCTAGCTAGTTGGAAAATTAAGGAGGAGAGATGCCACCGAATTTGGATGGAAGATTTGATATGAGACAACTTTATAACAGGGCGCAGTTCTATGTTTAGAGATTTTTTTTTGGACATGAGTCTACAAAATTCTTTAGTATAGAGTTTTGAATTATGGTTAGTCTCTATTTAATATACTAATTACTTTTGTCATTTTTAAGTTTTAGGTCATAACGAATCAATTTAATATTCCAAACTTTATTAAAAGCATAAACTGTCACTACAAGAAAATACATACATTTTCAACGTTTTTTGAAGTCGTTGGAAAATTTAAGACATTTCTAACGGTTCTCTGATGACGTCAATGGTCGTTAGAAAAACATTAGAGATTTCTGACAACTTTAGTGGTCGTCGAAAATATGTTAGAAATTTTTGACGCCTCCACTGAAAATATGTATAAAATATGTTGGATATCCATCGTTGTGGATGTTTTCTCATTTTCGACAGAAACGTTTTTCTGACGAGGTAGAACTAATGGTCAAATATGTCATGAATATGTTTTCCCACACATTTGACCGTCGACCGTTGAAAATAGAACATTTTTTATAATGTTCACTAACATAAAGAATAACCAGGATTAATCATGGTCGGATGAAAACACACCAAATATATTATATTCTCATATACTCCAATATATATTACGAAAACTTACATCCATTAATAATTTTCTAGTTTTTCTAAACTTAAACCAATTTTATAAACAATATAAAAACTTGGTTGTTATGTTTTATGTTTATCATCTCCGTCTGTTATAATCATTGGAAGATCCACCATGAAGGATGTAGGGTCAACTGACACTAATAAACTTTCATTTTTAACGATTATATAATATGATATAATAAAAATTAATTTTTCTAGTTTCTTAAGAATTATAAGATTTAACCCAATCATTTTGTAGAAATTTTATTTTGACTCAATTTAATTTATTTTCTAGATCTGCTACTTGTATAATATGTGTATTACTTAATGTCAATTAATAGTCATATACCTTTTGACCATGCCATATGATTTAGTATTTTTATCATCCGAGTTTAAATGCTAAGAAAAGGAGCCAATCATATAATTTTACAGATTGAATATGTCAGTGATATTAAGAATCTTAATGTGAAAGTGGCCAAAAACCTAACCTAACATAAAAATATCACAGATTACTTTAAGAAGTGCCAATAAATATTGAATTCCAAATCAAAGTATATTTTTAATTTATTACTTTATATAAACCAGACTAACCACATAATTTAGCATCCCTTTAAAAAAAAAAAATCATATTTTAAGTAGGATTGATTCTTTGAAAATTTTGTAAGACCAACTAGAGAATTTAGCATCACATTTAAAACTACAAATAATGAAGTGGGACTTGCGTGGTTGACTAGCATTGGAAGAAGCTTCTTACGATCTTACCCGTGAACCACACATGAGCCATGCGTAAATGTAGACAACAAGTCAACTTCGTATTTTGAAAGAGCTTAATCTTTGACCGTACATTTCGATTTTTATTTGGTAATAAATTTACAAGTGCTGAGTACTCCGACGAAAAAAAGTATGAATTTTGATATACTTTGGCCTTGTTCGTTTCTGTATCCAGATGCAATATTTAGATACAAATATTCAGATGTTGTTCGTTTGATCCATTTTGAATTGGTATTTGAATACAAAATCTAGATATTAATTTTTGAATATCCAAAATATCTAGATATTTGAGATCCTAAAAAAACTAGAGTTTAGATGCAATATCTAGTATCTCAAATATGATAATTTTGTTTTTGGAAAAAATACGTTTTACACCCGAAAAAGCAGAAACGCGGTTTTCGCTGAAATTGCGGAAATATGGTTTTTCGCCAAAATTGCGGAAATACGGGTTTTTGCCAAAATTGCGGGGTTTTTCGCCGAAATAGCAAAACGCGGTTTTTTTTGCCAAAATCGCGGAAACATGATTTTTTGCCGAAATCGTGGAAACACGATTTTATGCCAAAATTGCAGAAACGTTGATTTTTGTCGAAATCGGAGAAGGGGTTTTTTGGCGAAATTGCGCAAATACGATTTTTCGTTAAAATCGAGGAAACACGATTTTTTGCCAAAATTGAGAAAACACGATTTTTTGCAGAAATCGTGCAAACACAGTTTTTTTTCCGTAATGGGGGAAACTCTGTTTTTCACCAAAATGGCGGAAACACCGTTTTTCACCAACATGGCGGAAACACCGTTTTTCGCCAAAGTGGCGGAAACGTGATTTTTCGCCAAAATGATGAAAACGCGATTTTTTTCCAAAATGGCGGAAACACGATTTTTCGTCGAAATCATGTAAACGCGATTTTTCGCCAAATTGCAGAAACACTGTTTTTCGTCGAAAACGCAGTTTTTTTTCTGAAATCGCGAAAACACTATTTTTCGCCGAAATTGTGCATACACGATTTTTCGCCGAAACGCGATTTTTCGTAGAAATCGGGCAAATGCGGTTTTTTGCCGAAATGATGGAAACACGATTTTTCGTAGAAAGAGCGGAAACGCGCTTTTTCACCAAAATGGCGAAAATGCGATTTCTCGCCAAAATTACGTAAACTCGATTTTTCATCGGAATTGCAGAAACGATGTTTTTCACCGAAATCGCGAAAATGGGTTTTCTGCCAAAATTGTGAAAACGCGTTTTTTCGCCGAAATGGAAGAAACGCGGTTTTTCGCCAAAATCAAGTAATGGCCAAATCGTGAAAACGCAGTTTTTTGCCAAAATCGCGGAAATGCGATTTTTTGCCGAATGACAAAACACATTTTTTTGCAGAATTATTGGAAACGCGGTTTTTCGAATAAAAATTAATGTTGTTTTTGACAAAATGTATCTGGATATTTTAACAAATGCAGAAACGAACAAAATTGCATCTAGATGTAGTATCAAGATATCAAATACATATTTGAAAACGAACAACATCTTGATGCAACATCTAGATGTTACATCTAGACACTACATCTGGATGTTGCATCTAGATACAGAAACGAACAGAGTCAAATACTCGTAATTTACTGTAAATCTACCTAGTGTTTTAAACTAAAATTATAGATAAATTGGCAAAGATCTTCACACGATTTATATTTGATTGTATTATTTTTTTTATATAAAATGTTAATTATATACTGACTGGAACGTTTACAATCTTTAGCAAATTTAAAAGTGTTTCGTAGGACTCAAAAAAATAAAAAGCCTAAACAGAAACAATAATAAAGATTAGATTCAGAGCTTGGAAAACTAGTTGTTAGGAAACCATAGTTGCAGCATTATTGAATATGTTTTGAGGTGAATCCTTGAAAGGATTTTATCCTTAATGCATTTGTCGATTTGCTGGAACAAAGATGGAGGGCCGAGACTCTTGCTTTCATGAACCTGATCATTCTTATCTCTCCATATGAAGTACATTGTTGCTTGAGCAATAATTTTCTTCAGTAGTGTATAATTTTTTTGATTTGTAGTGCTGATCCATGAGATAAGTGAGCTCCAATCAGCAAAAGTGTTTCCGGGAACTCTGAGTCTAGTGAGAGTGCGCAACCATATGGCAGAGCTGTGAGTGCAATGGAAAAGGATGTGGTCTCTTGTCTTGGGAGAATCTTTTGCATAAGTGACATAGATCCGTAGACTGCAATCCCCAGACTTTTATCTTGACTTTAACTGGTAGACGATCTTAGTGTGTAATCCAGAAAGTAAATGCGTGTTTGGGAATTTTTATGAGAACCAAATTGATTGGAAGCATCTCTGTATTGGAGCCGTTGGCCTTAGGAGAGCCCATGTATTTACTGTTGAAAACTCTCATGCCGGATGTCCTGTATCCCACATGAAAGTATCCTTTTGATTTGCAGTTGGTATGTTCTTCTGCAGTAGCTCCTGGTGCAGTTGCTAGTATCCTGTCGATGAGTATCTAGGTGAAAGAAGTCGCCAGCCTCTAGTGGAAGTGGCTTGGAGCACTGTTGCGTCGAGGGGAACTCCAACATGCAATGGACCAGAGATACCTATTAGTGGTCCGCATGGTAACCAATTATCGAACCAATAAGTGGTTGATTTCCCATCTCCTATTTTACACTTTAGGAACCGTTTAGCCAATGGTCTTAGTTCTAGAATGTTTTCCCAGATCCATGAGTCAGTTTTCTTTGGTTAAGCATGCCACAATGATTGCCTTTTAGGCCTATGTTCTTTGTTCCACTTAATCCATAATGATTCTCTGTTAGTAAAGTGGAACCATATCAACTTTAGAGCAAAAGTCTTACTCCAAAGAGCGAAATCTTTTAGGCCTAATCCACCTTCTTCCTTTGGTAAGCACAATTGTGTCCAATTGATGTTGGTTCCTCCTTTCTTTTGTGCATCTCCCTTCCATAAGAATCTACAACACATTTGTACAACTATATTCAAACATCTTTTTGGAAGTAGAAAATGCCGCATCCAGAAATTTAGAGTGCTATTAATAACAAAGATCAATAGTTGTAGTCTTCCTGCAAATGAGAAAAATTTAGAAGCCCTATGGTTAAATCTAGCGCTTAGAGAGTCAAACATAGATGAATAGTCTGCTTTAGAAAGTCTTTTGTGCATGAGTGAGAGCCCTAAATATCAAAAAGTTAAGTCTCTATAGTGAATCCCGAGTTCTGTAGTGGAGGTAATTGAGCTTGTGACAGCCTTGCAGTGCATCACCTCCAACCGCTTGGTTGTATTTTGTCAATAACATATGTATATCACCTCCAACCACTTCATTATGTGGTTTTCGACTCTTTCGATCATAATTTTAAACATCTGTGGCTAATTTTGCAGATAACCACGCGATCTTTGTTTTTTTTTGTTCTTATTCTATATTTTTTTTCAACACTCACACAAGATAAAAAAATGGCTTTAGTTAAGTTATTCATCATTTTCTTACGAAAAAAGTCATCCATCATTTTCTTTAAAAAAAATCATCCATCTTTATATTATTTTAGTATAAACACATTTAGTCGTGAAGTTGTTTAGTAACTGATGACTAAAAAACAAGTAAAATTTTGATGATATAAATAGTTAAACCAATTATTTTCAAATTTTGTAATCTGATTAATGCTTTGATTAGGAAAACGAAACACAAAATATAATAACATTACCAAGGGATTTTGGTCAATTGGTTAAAACACTCTTTGGAATGTTCAAGGTCACTAGTTTAAATTTTTTGGGAGAAGTGATTTACGTCTTAAATAGGTATTATCAACGGCTGGCTACAGACATCAGAGAAAATTATGGGCCAAAAACTCGGAACTCTCACGGTTTATCAAAAAAAAAATATATAATAACATGAAAAACAGTAATGGTATGTTCAAGTTTCCGGTTAAGATCGGTTTTGGTTTAAGCGGAAGGAACATCCATGTCCTCGGTAGCAGTTGTTGTATCCGTTTAGAGTCTCTCCGGCGACTATGAACCGATTCGTTTTCGTTTCCGCTGCCGTCTTCCTCATTATCTCCGTCGCGTATCTTCCTCTTCTCAACAACTTATGTAATTACGGTTTCCTTTATGTTAGCTCCCTTTTCTCAGACTCTTTGACCTGATTTTGAAAGTCATCTATTCATATTGATGTTTGCAGATTGGTCAACTCTGAAGTCTATTACACCACCGATTAGAATCGTAGCGGATTTGTTAGTGAGAAATGGAACTATCTTCACAAGCGATACTTCTTTGCCATTTGCCGATTCCATGGCAATTCGTAATGGCAGGATTCTCAAAGTGGGAAGCTACTCTATTCTCAAGGTTCTTCACACTCTTTTGTTTCTCCTTTTTGTAACTAGGGATGCTCATGTTAATTGATAATTTGGTGAAGATAGGATTTGATTGGAGATGGAACTATGGAAGTGAACTTGGAGGGGAAGATTGTATTGCCTGGACTTATTGATTCTCATGTTCATTTGATTTCTGGAGGATTGCAGGTGATATATCACAAACTTGTTTCTCTGTTCTGATTTGTACCTGAGAGTCAATGATTTGGAGTCATCACACATTCACATGCCATTGTTGATCAGATCAGATTATTATACCTTGTCTTTGTGTTTGTTTGGTTGAGCACAGATGGCTCAAGTTGGACTTCGAGGTGTGAGTCGAAAAGATGATTTTTGTAAAATGGTGAAGGACGCAGTGCAGAGTAATTTCATCACTTATATCTCATTGTAATATCGTATTGTTTTTACATTTCTTTTTGGTCTTGTAATTAGCTATGTTGTATTGTAAACTGTTGCTACTTTTCAGATGCAAGAGAAGGGTCCTGGATACTGGGTGGTGGATGGAACAATGATTTTTGGGGAGGAGAATTGCCCTCTGCATCATGGATTGATGAAATATCCCCTCATAATCCTGTTAGATATCTACTGACGTTTTCGTGTTTGTCAACAGTAATCATTTTGCGTCTTATTTACTCTTTCTTTTCCTGTTCATGTAGGTTTGGTTGATTAGGATGGATGGTCATATGGCCTTGGCAAATTCCCTCACGCTTAAGATTGCTGGTGTTACGAGTTTAACCGAAGATCCAATTGGTGGAACGATAATGAGAATGCCTAGTGGTGGTAAAGCTTATGTCAAGCTTGCTTCAAATCCTTTGAGTTTCATAGAGAACTTCTCTGTTGTGATTAGTATACTAAAAACCGCTGGTACTTGCTTTTATGAATGCAGAGCCTACAGGTCTTTTGATCGATGCTGCTATGGAGCTTGTTTCTCCCTTTGTTAAAGAAGTCTCAGTTGATGAACGTAGGGAAGCACTCTTTAGAGCTAGCAAATACGCTTTGACTAGAGGCGTGACAACTGTAATTGATCTTGGAAGATACTATCCTGGTACTTCAGATAAGCTATCGTGGGAAGACTTGCAAGGTACAACAAGAGGAACAATAATCTTTGTAAGTCCAAACTCATTAAAGTCGAATCCTCTTTTAATGATGGTACAGATGTCTATCTATGGGCTGATTCATTGAAGAAGATGATGATAAGGACTTGCTTGTTTTTTCCTATCACAAAATGGTCACTTTTAGCGGTATGATTTCTTCAAAACTTACTCTTGTTTCATTGCAAAAGTACCGAAATTCAACTTGTGCTCGTTTTTCACTGATTTTATACTTTTTAGGATCTTAAGCTTCAGAAAGGATCGGTACTAAGTGAATGGTTGTATCTTGGTGGCGTCAAAGCCTTTATTGATGGCTCTTTAGGTTCTAACAGTGCACTTTTCTATGAGGTGAAGAGTACTATCTATCACATTTATTCATAACAATGAAATATTTCACTATAGTATCCTTCAGAAGCACTAAATTTTTATATATTTTCTGCAGGAATATCTTGATACACCTAATAATTATGGCTTAGAAGTGATGGATCATGAGAAAATCTCCAACTTCACAATGGCAGCAGACAAATCAGGGCTTCAGGTGCTTCTCTGTGTACTTCTGTCTATTGTTTCCTCATTATCTTAGTTTTATGCATATTTATAATTATATTCTTGTTATGTGATGAAGGTTGCTATTCATGCTATAGGCGACAAAGCAAATGACATGATCCTTAACATGTACGAATCCGTTGCTGCAGCCAATGGAGACCGTGATAGAAGATTTAGGGTAAAGTCTGACCTATTTGCTTCTTC